>CAUYON010057539.1:0-11789 GCA_963573935.1 Arctocebus calabarensis
TTTGAGACAGAGTCACACTCTGTTGCTTGGGTATAGTGCCATGGCGTCATAGCTCACTGCACCCTTAAACACCTGGGCTCAAGTGATCCTCTTGCCTCAGCCTTCTCAGTAGCTGGAACTACAGGTTGCTGCCAGGACACCCAGCTAGTTTTTCTATTTTCAGTAGCAATGGGGTCTTGCTCTTGCTCAGGCGGGTCTCCGTCCAACTCCTGAGCTCAAATAAACTACCTCCCTCTGCCTCCCAGAGTGCTGGGATATACAGGCATGAGGCCATGCCTGGCAAAGGGCTTAAATCTTTTATAAATACATTGATTCAAATAAATAACTTTAGGCTCAATAATTAAAAATATGCTCAACTAACTTAACATTTCCTACCATATCATTTACTTATTTAATATTTTGGTTGCTCCCCACTCTATGAGAATTTAGAGCTGTATCATGGCAGAGGCTCTTTTCTCTTTTGTTCATGGATATAACCCCAGCACTTAAAATAGCGTCAGACACATGATAGGTACTGAATAAATATATGCTGAATTAATGGATGAAACACATTCTAGAACTGTATCTTCACTGATCTTCTAATATCTCAAGATCCTGGTTCCCAAAAGATTGCTATATTCATCTTAATAATGAAGAGGAAGGATGAAAATAGTCTAAATATGTCAGATTTAGAGATTTCTAAGTAAATTATATCTATACATATAGTGAATACAATATAATCATTAGAGGCTTGGTGCCTGTAGCTCAGTGGCTAGGGCACCAGCTATATACCCTGGAGCTGGCAGTTTCAAATCCAGCCTGGGCCTGCCAAACAACAATGACAACTATCACCAAAAAACAGGCGGGCATTGTGGCAGGTGCCTCTAAGTCCCAGCTTCTTGGGAGGCTGAGGTAAGAGAATGGCTTAAACCTAAGATCTTGAGGTTGCTGTTAGCTGTGACACCATGGCACTCTACCCAAGGCGACATAGTCAGACTCTGTCTCAAAAATAAATAAATAAATAAATAAATAAAAATAATCATTAGAAGTCTACCTTTAAGAAAGGCATTTAATAACATGAAAACATAATTCATAATAAATTTACAAGGGTTTGAAGCAGATTGATAGAATCCTCCTCTGAACTCACTGATACATGGAAATAGAATCAGGACACCTAGGCTTTGGTCCCATGTCTGTCCTGCCACATGTGAGATCAACTTTGGGCCAGTTGCTGTTAACTTAGCCTCTTAGGTCCTTTGTCTCATCATCTTTGATTTAAATTACATAATTTCTCTATTTGTTTTCAGCATAAATTTGGCATTATTTGCACAGAACATTGTCAGTTAACGCAAATATGTTTTCTGGTATTTGTTCCAAATATGACTACCTAAATTGGTCATCTATGTCACTCCTATATACTTCTGCACCCTTGCCCTTACTTTTTCTGTTCAATATTTCTTTATGCTTCAAAGTCCCATGTTATCCCAAGTACCTTCTCTCCAATCTCAGCTAGGTCTCCTCCAGGCAACATTTCCAAGTCTGGGAGGAGAGCACAGGCTTCTAGAACTTGCTGGTACCTCTTTTCATTCATCTCTGATCCAAAAAGGATGTTGTCCTTTATGGTGCCATTCTGAATCCAAGATTGCTGTGGGACATAGGCAATAGTACCCTAGATGGAAAAGGATCAGACCACATTAGAGTTGTAGCTCCGGAAATGCAGGATTGAAGGATGGGGTGGCTGGAGGGAGAACTAATGGACCTTAAATTTGAAGAACTGTGTGTCAGGATGACTGAGGATCTGATATTTATTTATTTATTTATTTATTTGAGACAGAGCCTCAAGCTGTCACCCTGAATAGAGTGCTGTGGCATCACAGCTCACAGCAACCTCTAATTCCTGTGCTCAAGTGAGTCTCCTGCCTCTACCTCCCAAGTAGCTGGGACCACAGGCGCCTGCCACAACACCCAGCCATTTTTTGGTTGCAGCCGTCATTGTTGTTTGGCGGGCCCGGGCTGGATTCGAACTGGCCAGCTCAGGTGTACGTGGCTGGAGCCTTAGACCGTTGAGCCACAGGTGCCGAGCCGGATCTGATATTTATTAATGTGCTCTTATTTGTTGGATTGACAAGGGAAAAAGAGTCAATACCCTATTCACCATTTAAAGTCCTCTTTTTGTTTTTTGACTATCACTTTCCAGCTGTAATCCTAATGATCAGAAGATGAATGCATGTGCAGCTTCTAGAAGGTTTCAGTCAAACCCAGTGAGTTGACTCAGACAATGGAGTGCCTCCATAGGAGGAATGGTATACATGACATCTTAGGAAGCAAGAGTTGAGAAGTTAAAATTAGAAAGCCATGACTCGGTGCCTGTGGCTCAAGTGGCTAAGATGCCAGCCATATACACATGAGCTGGTGGGTTTGAATCCAGCCCGGGCCTGCCAAATGACAATGACAGCTACAACCAAAAAAATAGCTGGGCATTGTGGCGGGTGCTTGTAATCCCAGCTACTTGGGAGGCAGAGGCAGGAGAATCGCTTATGCCCAGGAGTTGGAGGTTGCTATGAGCTGTGATGCCACGGCACTCTACCCAGGGTGACAGCTTGAGGCTCTGTCTCAAAAATAATATAAAATGAAATGAAATGAAATGAAATTAGAAAGCCTGAGTAATACACGGTGAATCATATTCAGAGAGAGATGAGGACCGACAAGTACGGTGCTTGAGGAAGAACTTAGTTATAAGTAGCAAGAAAAAGCTTTCCTGAAGAAACAATTTTGATTTATTTATTTATTTTTGAGACAGTCTCACTATGTCACCCTCAATAGCGTGCTCTGGTATCACAGCTCATAGCAACCTCAAACTCTTGGGCTTAAGTGATTCTCTTGCCTCAGTCTCCCAGTAGCTGGGACTACAGGAGCCTGTGACAACGCCCGGCTATTTTTTTTGTTGCAGTTGACCCCAGCTGGGTTCGAACCCGCCAGCCTCAGTGTATGTGGCTGGCGCTATAATCACTGTGCTACGGGCGCCAAGCCATATGCATGTTTTCAAAATGCAAATTAGCTCATTAGTGATTGGTAAATCAGAGAACAAAGTCAGTGTATTGTGGAAGAGAAGATGGTTCTTAAAATTTTCTAGGTGGGTCAATACGAAGCAATTAAGAGGAAGCTTCTTCATAATTAAAGAAAAGAACTTTAGCAATGTACAAAGATCTTAAGAAAAAAGGTTGAAAATATATAGGCAATTCTTTTTGATGTAAGTAGTGGCTAGTTTAATGCTTCAAAAATAACTATAATTTTCTCTAAACATAGCTCTCTGGAAAAGTTCAGAGTGCTGATAAAGATAACACGAAAATGTTTTTCTCTGTGTTGAAAAAAATCATAATTGATGAAGTCAACACTACATCAGATTTTATATTAAAAGCAAATGCTATCAAAGATTCAGCTTCGAGAAAAACTCAATTTATTTGCAGTTGGGGGTGGGAAGAGGAAAAGGGAGAAGAGGGAAGGAGGTGGGACAAGAAGGGAGGGGGGGGATTAGTGTCCTCTTACCTAAGGGGCACAATGCAAGGGTATATGGTACACCTCCTGGGTGAGGAGCGCTTACCTAACAAACACAAGCATTGTAACCTAATCATTTGTACCCTCATATTTGTCTGAAATTCATAAAAAAAAAAAAGATGTAGCTTTGAAAGGAAGAAGAGGACTAAAACTAATTGTGATGGTGGGTACCAATGGTTGCCTTTATAATGCTACTATTTTGTTCTTGATGTTACTGGTTGCTATTGTTTTCGTTGGTAGTTTGGTTACAAGTTACATAAATTTTTGGTGATGTTTTAGAACTCTTTCTCCCTAGGTACTGTTATTTTTATTACAATGTGAGGTTTTCAGAAACACACAGATACAGCAGATATGCCTATATTTTGAAGATGTCTAGACAATGATTTTCACACTTTAGCATGCATGTGAGAATCAGCCGGATGGTTCATCAAACATGCAAATTCATAGACCCTAACCCCAGAGTCTGACTATTTAAGCCTGGGAAGGGGCAGAGAATCTATAGCTCACAAATTTATCAGCATCTCCAAGGCCTGAGTAGCTTGTGAGATGGCCTCACAATCCCAAAGGAAAAAGCACTAGCTGCCCTCATTAGAGGGTTAAGTCTTCTCCATTGCCTTGGAGAAGGCACCATTCTTCTCACCAAGGCCTCACAATCCCAAAGGAAAAAGCACTAGCTGCCCTCGCTGGAGGGTCAAGTCTTCTCCATTGCCTTGGAGAAGGCACCATTCTTCTCACCTTGATGGTAATGTGCCCGTGGATGTTTTCCATTTCTCCCAGCATGGCTGATATCAAGGAGGATTTCCCAGAGCCCACGGTGCCCACCACAGCCACCAGTTGGCCTGGCATAATGTCCAGGTTCACACTGAAAGAGAGAAATGTATTTGAAGAAGATGTCAGTGGGCAGGTATTCAAGAAGCAGTTCAAGCTGCTTCTCTGACTCTCCACAAAGTCTGGTGTTAGATTTTCCTTCAACATTAGAAAATTTGCTGGAGATATAGAAAACCCAAATGTGTTTCTTTCTTTTTTTTTTTTTTTGAGACAGAGTCTCACTTTGTCACCTTCAGTAGAGTGCTATGGCATCACAGCTCACAGCAACCTCCAACTCATGGACTTAGGCAATTCCCTTGCCTTAAGTTTCCACTTCTCTCTCAAGTATTGGGGACTACAGGCACCCGCCACAATGCCTGGCTATTTTTGTTACAGTTGTTACAGATGTTTTAGTTGGCTGGGGCCAGGTACGAACCTGCCACCCTCGGTATATGGGGCAGCGCCCTACCCCCTGAGCCACAGGTGCTGCCCCCAAATGTGCTTCCTTTAATGATTATTTAAAAGCTCTAAAAGGCTAGAAAAAGATCCCTAATTTAGTCAACTCATGTATAAGCTGTTTGTGCTTAAGGTGGGTTTCCAGTGGTAAAATTCTCCTAGAACCGATGTGGTACCATTGAACAAGACCCCAGAGGGAGCCTGGACCTTGTTCAAGTTCCAGCTCTGCCACTGCTGGGCTTGTGTGATCTTGGAAGGTTAGTCATTTTCTTTGGACTAAGGATACTTATTTCTAAACTAGTGAGATTGGATTAATATTTTCCAAACTTAGCTATTCAGTGAGTCAACTGGAACACTTGCTGACAACAGTGTCTCTGGACCCTGCTGTGAAGATTTGCTTGTGTCTTGGTGGGGAGGGGCCCATAGTGGGCTGGATTCCTGGGAACTCTGTGTGCCATCCCTGTTCATTGAGTCTGTAGGATGTTAGGAACATTAGGAACTTGCTTGGGGCCTTTCTGACCCTGTTCACCCTGCTGAACTTCTTGCAGACTTAAAAACAGAAGCTCTGTCTCGTCCCTTCTGTTGGGTTAGAAGTGTCAGAGGCTCCTGTCCTGACTCATCCCAAAGCTAGCTTCAGAGTCCACATTAAAGGCCATGGAAATAGGAGAGAAGGGTAAGAGGTCATGGGTGTAGCAAGGAGGCCGTAGGTGCGCTCGTGTGAAGGAAGAGAATGGCTTGTCCTGCCTCCTGGTGGTCTCTGTGTGTGCTGGACCCAGTGGATGAGTTGGGTGTGGCATAGGGCTGAAGGGACATACAACACGCAGCAGGATGGCCAGAGGGAGCTGGCTTAGGGCAGCACACCTGCCTGGAAGAGGAGGGGGCCTCCAGGATGGGATGTAGGAGAGGGCATTTGGATGTGAAATTGAATCTTATAAATGCAGCTCCCATTGTCCAGTTTGAGGGAAAAAGCCAGATTGCAGTATTCCTGATTACTATTCTTTTTTTATTGGCCAGGGCTGGGTTTGAACCCTTCATCTCCAGAATATGGGGCCGGCGCTCTACTCCTTTGAGCCACAGTTGCCGCCCCCTGATTACTATTCTTAAAGAAATAATGAACTTACTCTGAGTTTCGGTTCTTGTGTGTGCCCTTTACCATACCCAGAGACGGGGGCCACCTCTAACCCTGCACTTCCTCCAACCACGATCTGGAGAATAAATGTCTTCGTGGGTTCTCAGCCAGACGTTCACATCCCACAGCAGGAAAGCATGGTGACAGATGCAGTTATGGGGAAAGAAGTTCAGGGTCTTTCTTCTCATCCCACCTATCCACAGGTTTAGCCTGCACTAATATCTAACTGAACATGAGTACATAGCTTGTTTCCTCATGTATTCTATTATGTTGCTTCCAAGAACAGGATAAGAAGAGCCCTAAAGAATAGCAGGATGAAGAGAAGGCCACTCACTCTCGGACTGTGGTCTCCAAATCATGTTCCCAAGTAAAGGAGGCCTCAGAAAACTGCACAGCTTTGTCTGTTGGGAAAAAGAGGTCCCTTCTATTAGACAGATGGAGGTTTCTGTGAGTCTGTGAGTAAGTTTGGAAAGCAACTTCCAAATTCATTTACCGAAATTGCTGTCGTGTCGAATGGCAGATGTATCCAAGTCATCCCCTCCCAAGTACTTCTCTAGCCGATCTACAGAAACACTGGCCTAGAGAAGGACACAGAAGATCTCAAGTTTAACAAACTTAGTAACAAGCACGAGCAGGGAGAAGAGTTGGGCTTTGTCATCACCCCATGATTTGCTATTTGCCATAGTTAGAAACTCCCAACCCCCACCACGGACTCAGCCCTGGGAAACATCCCACCCTGAACAGACAGAAATGGGTACTCTACTTCAGCCTGTCAGAAGACCGTAGAATTCAATTCTATTATGCCACATACTTCTATGTCTCTCCAATCTCTGGTCCTAGTTCCAGAAACTATCTCCTGCCTTCTTCTAAGACAAAAGCCTAACTTCTGTCTGGTTCTGGCTTGCTCTTATTTAACAGAGTCTACACTTTGATGACCCATCCAAAATTCTAACTGAGCTAATCCTAGGACCCCCTGCACAGGAATTAGCCATGACATCATTTCTACAAAGGCCACATTGCTTAAATTGCAGCTGATCTAAATGCACTCAAATTCCATGGTTCCCCTGGAACGTGAAAACTTTGGAGGATTTTAAGGAGCATCTATAAGTGGTGTTTCTCACCTATCTCCCTATCTTCATCTTCCCAAGCTGTCATGATTGTTTCTCATTGCCATTCTTGCTCTGATAGACTGTGTAACTGCAGGCTATAAAACTGCTGGGCTATGGCATGGGTGAGCTCCTCAGAAGCAGAGGGCCCCACTAAAATGCCTATTTTGCATTATTATCTGACCCCTTTTGGTTATTCAGTGTCATCCTGGGTGACAAGGAATGTTAAGAGCTGACACCTTTGCAACCTTGCTTTTCCTATCCATTATAATAAGCTGTACCTAAAAAGAGCATGTTTTTTCTTTACCTGCCAAATCTGTCAGCTTTTCTTCACACCCCCCAGGACAAGGAGGCCTTCTGTCTAAACCCTAGTCCTTCCTGTGGCCTGAGCTGTCTGAAACCAACCACCTCTGGAGAATCAGACCATCGCACTCCACCCCTGTTATTCTGGTCCTGTCATCAGCCTGCCACTTGTCCTGTGAACTTCTTCCTGAGATCTGGTGCTTGGCCAATCTCAGTGACAGGGTTCAGTTCTTAGAACCCAGACATTCCCTCTGACCCATCCAAAGCAAACCCCAAATTTATTTTTGATAGCACAAGCCTCCCGCATTGCATTTGGTTTGACTACCACATGGGTTCGTGCAAATGAAAGGTCTAATTTGCCTAATGTTATAGCAATACCTCAAGAACACTGGAAAAATATGGGATAAACTGAGCTGAGAAAAGGACTTAGAAATGTTCCCAGCACCAGAGCTAATTACAATAATCTCATTCACAAGATTGTCTCCCTGTGAAGTAGATAAGATTTATGTGATGCTCCTCATTTTACAGTCTGACAAGCTGGGACTCAGAAAGCTCATGATTTTACTAAGATCAAACCACTACTCTTCAGAGACCAAACAGAGCTGTCTAATTGGAAGTTCACCAGCAGAAGCTAGACGTTTGGGACTCTGAGGCTTTTAACCAGAGAGAGGCAGGGAGAGTTTGACCCACCTGGAGCATGGAGGAGATAACCATGGGTAACATGCTCAGTGGAAAGCGCAGGATGTTGAAAAGGGTGATGGAGGTGAAAGCCTTCTGTGCATCCAAGACGTTGCTGCTGTCCACCAGGACATAAACAGAAAATGTGGTCACAGACACCTGGAAAGAGCAAGGTCATGAGCAACGTTTGCCTAGAAGGGACCCAGCAGCCTGTGCCAAGTTACAGGACCAGGTATACACAGATGAGAGTTGTAGGAGCTTGAAGACTATCCCAGTCTCTTTATGTTACTGCTAAGAAAAATGAGCCCAGAGAGAAGGAAGTATCTTGCCCGAGGTCATAAAGTCAATTCATCAGATCTCAGGTCTCCTGACTCCTAGATCAGTGTTCCTTCTGCTACAGACCCATACCATCTTCCCCGTTAAGATAAGAACTCCCCCTCCTACCGACCCCCACAAATTATTCCTGGACGGACATTCATGCTACCCTTCCTAAAACCTGCTCTGGGCTGCTGGACCACCAAACAGTACACAAGGGTGAAACTAGAGTTGGGGGCACTAAGTAGGAAGAGCAGTATGGGGCGTGGAGGAAGGGAGATTAGGGGGATAACTCCCCTAGATTTGGGGGTTAGGCCTAGAAGTACTAGGTAATCAATCTATCAGAAAGAGAACTTCCTCCTTAGGAGGCTGACTCTGGTGCAAAAGGATGCCAAGCCCACTGACTCCTCAGCTACTCACCAGCACTGGGGCTAAGTATAAGAGGAATGTTATTGTGGACTGTAGCTGACCAAAGATCCACAAGTTCTTGAGCTCCTTCTTCCGGAGGTTATGAACGTGTTCTCTGAATGAAGGTTCCCAGGCAAAATATTTCAGAATCTATTAAGTTAGAAAAGAGCACAGCTCACATTGTTACCCTAAAAGAGTACCAGATACATCTGATCCATCTACATTTTAAAATGTGTGCATAGGGTGGCACCTGTGGCTCAGCGAGTAGGGAGCCGGCCCCATATACTGAAGGTGGCGGGTTCAAACTCGGCCTTGGCTGAATTTCAAAAATAACAACAACAACAAAAAAAATGTGCGCCCAAAGTGTGAGAGTTAGAAATCCAGATTATAAAGTATGATCACAGAAAAGCTATTTGTATTAGTTGATAATCTACTATGTACAAAGCATTTTAGATACATTATCTCACTTCTTTATTTCTTCTTCTTCATTTATTTATTTATTTTGCAGTTTTTGGCCAGGGCCGGGTTTGAACCCACCACCTCCAGTATTTGGGGGCCGGTGCCCTACTCCTTTGAGCCACAGGCACCGCCCATTTTTTTTTTTTTTAAGAAATAGGGTTTTGCTTTCACAGCTCAGGCTGGAGTGCAGGGGCACAATCATAGTTCACTGCAGCCTTGAACTCCTGGGCTCAAGTAATCCTCCTATCTCCGGGCTACGGAGTAGCTGGAACTAGAGGTGTGCATTACCACGCTTAGCTAATTTTTCTTATTTTTTTGTAGTGATGAGGTCTCACTATATTGCCCAGGCTAGTTTCAAACTCCCAGCCTCAAGCAATCCTCCCGTCTTGACCACACCAAGTGCCATGTCTCACCTAATCTTTATAACAACCTGAGGGTGACCAGCTATCCCAATTTTCCTGGGACTAAAGGCTTGCTCAGGACATAGGCTGTTCATTGCTAAAACCCAGAAAGTTCTGGGCAAATCAAGATAAGTTACTCACACTACTGTTGAAGAATTATGGTCTTCATTTAAATAATAAGAAAACAAGCTGAGAGACATAGGTAACTTGCTCAAAGTCACCAAATTAGCAAGTGATGGAGCTGAAATTCAAAACCTGATGTGGCTTCTAATTTTGCCACCTTATCAGAAAGACATATCACAGCTCTGTGTGGATAAATAACAGGGAGCTAAAAGGGACCTCTGTTTCATTTCAAGAAGCTTGGTAAAATTCATTAATTCAAAACAACAAGTCTTTCTTTTTTTGAGACAGAATCTCAAGCTATCTCCCTGGGTAGAGTGCTCCGGCATCATAGCTCACAGCAAACTCCAAATCTTGGGCTCAAGTGATCCTCCTGCCTCAGTTTTTCTTTCTTTCTTTCTTTCTTTTTTTTTAGGAGAGATGAGGGGGTCTCACTTTTGCTCAGGCTGGTCTCGAACTCATGAGCTCAAGCAATTCACCCACTTCGGCCTTCCAGGGGCTAGAATTATAGGCGTGAGCCACCACACCTGGCCAGAAAACATTTCTTTTAAGAAATACTTATTAACCACCTCTGGAGGATGAAATGCATTATTTTGGAAACTAATAAATAGAGGCAAAGAAGCAAGTATTTATCCTGCCTATCTTGTACCAACTTCATTTTAGGGTAACCAACTGGTTGACAAATTACAGAATCCCGTTAATAAATGCCAAAAGAATAATAGTATTAAAATATCATCCTTTTGCAACCCCTGGCAATGATCCTGGCAATGATCAAAAAATTTATACTTTCAATCTTAACTGCATCTTGAAATCATCTAGGAAGCTTTTTAAAAATACAGATGTCTGGGTCTCACCCCCAGAACGTCCAGTTTAAATGTATTAAAGTTGGGCTTTGGCCCCAACAGACAAATGTATTAAAGTTGGGCTTCGGCCCCAACAGACTTTACAAACTTCTCAGGTGCTCCTGATGTGCCGCTGAGGTTGCAAACTATTGCTCTGGGTAAAGGAATGGTGGGAAACTGCATAAGGGAAAATTAGGTCAACAAGATCTGGCCCACTGAATAGGCATCGCCACTGCTGTTGGAAGCACACAGCACCACTTGAAAATTACTTTGTGCTCCTCCTCTAACTAAAAAAAAAAAATATGTAGGCTGGGCTCAGTGGCTCACACCTATAAAACTAGCACTTTGGGAAGCTGAAGCGGGTGGATTGCTCACAGGTTCAAGACCAGCCTGAGCCAGAGCCAGAGCCAGAGCCAGACCTCATCTCTAAGAATAACTGGGAGCTGTGGCAGGTACCTATAGTCCCAGCTACTCGGGAGACTGAGGGAAAAGAATCACTAGAGCTCAAGAGTTTGAGGTGGCTGTGAGCTATGATGCCACAGCACTCTACCAAGGGTGACAAAGTGAGACTCCATCTCAAAAAATAAAGTAAAATAAAATAAAATAAACATAAAAAATACAATATGTAAATATAATCAAGTCTTTAGATCTAACTACCAATTTATAAGGAATACAAGAAACAAGACAAATAACCTGTTTTTCTCATTATGACAGAGAGAGATGGGGGTAGATTAAACACACTGTCAACTACATGTCATGCATGGACATTTTGGGGGTCTTTATTCAAACTAACCAACAATAAAAAGAAAAAAGGCATGTATAAGGCAACTGGGAAAATTTGATGGTGTTAAAGAACTATTGTTAATTTTTTATAGGTGTAATAATGATATTATGGTTATATTAACAAAGGGAGCTCCTTTTTTAGAGATACATGCAAAGTATTTATGAATGAAATAACAGGACTATCTGCACTATGCTTTAAATTTAAATCTACCAGATGTGAAGTGGGAAGTGGGTTTACAGATGAAACTAGTTAGGTCAGACAAAAGAGGGTGGAGCAAGATGGCGGACGAGTAACAGCTTCCTTGTGGCTGGGCACAGTGAGACTGGGGAGAGAGGACTTCAGGCATCTCTGCCAGGCGGGATCTGCCCAGAAACTTCCCTTTGGGGACACAGGGAGACAGCATGAGGCTTCTGGACACCCTGAGGAAGGCTAAAGCGGCGGAGATTG
>CAUYON010057541.1:0-26578 GCA_963573935.1 Arctocebus calabarensis
GTTTTCATATAGTAAATGAGAAAATATCATGAATGGTATGTCAATCAGGTTGATAAAATATCTCAGATTGCATGTGAAGCCCCCACACTGTACCCCATGGTTGAACTAATGTACACAACTATGATTCAATAAAAAAAAAAAGAAAGAAAAAAAGAAAGGGATCAGAATAGCCTTTCTCTATGGACAAATTTAGCCCCAGTACTACAGAAAGACCTTTATGCTCTGTAAGAATGCCCTGGGTAGCCAATGAAATCTTTCTTCTCCCACTAATGGGATCTTAAATCATGGCTGAGCCTGTATAAGATTTAAAAATTGTCCATCTTACAGCTCCTTGCAATTGTTCTTTCCCTATAAATTATTCTTAGCTTGATGCCATGGAGCATAAACTTATGCAACTACAGAAAAGTATTTAGCCAAAGACAAAAAGAATTCTTAAGCAATTTCTAGAAATATTTCTCTGTGTAACTCTTCCTCTCTTCTACTTTCCCCATCAATTTGTACCTATTTCTCTCAGCTCAATTATTAACCTCTTCGACTCAATACGACCACCAAGTACAGTGTACTGTTTACTTTCCCTTTCTGCACCATGACCCAAAATTGCCTCTAGGAAGCAATTCAGGGCTATCATTAGGCTCATCCCATTCATTTCCTCCCTCCCTAGGATCATAATCCTGTACTTACTGATGTCCAATATATGAAAAGGTTATTTTATGTAAATTTATCTCATTTTCTTTTTGTTAATAGTGCTAAAGAAAGTTCAGACGCATTACTCTCTTATTGTCGGAAGCAAAAGTCTCACATCAGAATTTTTTTAAGAATGCAAAATGTGGATTTGCTTTTGGGAAAAGAACAAAATGAAACAGAGAGGCAGGGATGTATCAACAGAAGTTCTTCCATTTGAGCTCAGAACTATGTCAGATGCTATAGGGGACACAAATGCATTAATGTATTATTTTACACAGTTGCACAAAATAAATAAGCATGTGGCATTTCACAATTGACCAAGAATGTTCACCCCTATGTTTAATACTGAAAATAACTGTGAGGTGTTATATATTACCATGAACGTTTTGTGTAGTGTATGCAGAGTACCTAGGCTTAAGTTCTAGCTCCATCACTCACGTAGTATCGGGACTTTCCATTGAAACCTTCCATCTAAATTTCTGTTTTAGATTTGTTCACACCTGTTTTTATGTACTTTTATTCTTCTTTTCCCTTTTTCTTTCGGATTAATTTGTGCTTTAAGCATCTCATGTCCTTTTATATTACTAAGTGAATTCTTAACATTCTTTTAACAGTTACTCTTATAAAAATTAATACTTTTAAACACTTCCTGGACATTGCAAGGATCTTAGAACACTTTGACTTCATTTACTTCCCTGTTGCTTTTTGGTTATTATTTTCATATATTTTAATTTACCATATATATTAAATCCCATAGAACATTATTATTATTGCTCTTGTTCCATATAGTCAACAATTATTTTGCTTTAATCACATATTTACTTTTGCTTTTTATTCCTTCCTGTATCAGTGCTTTTCTATTTGGGATCATTTTCCTTCTGCCTAAAGAATATCCTTTAGTATTTCCTTTAGTATATGGTATCCAATAACACTTTTTTCTCAGTTTATATTTGTATGCAAATCCTTTCATTACATCTTCTCTTTTTTTTTTTTTTTTTGAGACAGAGTTTTACTATGTTGCCCTCAATAGAGTGCTGTAGCATCACTGCTCATAGCAACCTCCATCTCTTAGGCTTAAATGATTCTTTTGCCTCTGCCTCCCACGTAGCTGGGACTACAGGCACCCACCACAATGTCTAGCTATTTTTTGGTTGCAGTTGTTTAGCTGACCTAGGCTGGGTTTGAACTTGCCACCCTCAGTGTATGTGGCTGGTGCCATAACCACTGTGTCACAGGCACTGAGCCTATATCTTCCTTTTGAAGGGTAATTTTTCTGACATAGTATTTGGTTATTTTCTTTCAGTATTTTGAAGATAATATTCCATATTTTCTAGGTGGTATCATTTCTACTGATAAGTCAGCTTTAAATCTTAGTTTTGCTCCTCCAAAGGAATTGTATCTTATGTTTCTAGCTTCTTTTAAACGTGTCTCTTTGGAATTATTTTTCAGCAATTTTGCTATAATGTTACTCAATACAGTCTTCCTTATATATATTGTGTGTGTGTTTCATAGTAATTCTTAAATCTGTGGCTTGATATCTTTCATTAATTTTGATAAGTTTGTAGCTGTCATAACTTCAAACTTTACTTCTCCCCCATTCACTCTCTTTTTGTCTTTCTTCTCCTTTGCAGACTTTAATTATATAATTATTAGGCATTATGAGAGTTTTCCAAATTCATATTTTCTTCTGTATTTTTCACCTTCACTTTTCTTTTCACACTTCAGTGTAACTATATTCTTTCTATTTAGCCTTCCTGTGCTTTAGTTTCTTCAAATGTAAAATAAGAATAATAAGACCTAAACTGAACCCATAAAGTTGCTATAGAGTTAATACATGCAAGTCATTTAAACTAGTGCCTAAAACCTTACTATTATTGTTGTTCGTATTACACAGATGGAAAAACTCAAGCTTGGATAGGTCAGGTAATCTGACCAAATTACAGAGTTGCAGATCTTCCTCCTAAGAGAAAACATAGCCTGAGCTGGGCCTCTGAGCTTGACTACCTATGACCAACCTGACTAAGTATGGATGGATATGGAAACAGGGATGGGCACACACAGAAGAACCTGAGGAGACCAAGGTAACAGGAGTGGACTTGATGCTTCAAAGAACTGAAAGATAAGGGTGATACTCAGGGCAGCACAAACTATCAGAAGGATTAATTAAGATATGAGGTCACCGGCTCCAAGAAGACCCCAATAACAGTGGCTTAATCAAGATAAAAGTTTGCTTACTTCTCATATATATAACATAATATATATGTGAGCACAAGCAGCCTTGGGTGTTTGAAGTACATTAAAAATGCTCACTAAATAGAATAGTCTGAAGCAAATTCGAATGGCTGCCAAAGATGCTTGCACTGGGGACAAAGAGCATATCTCATCTGAAAAATTACTCATGCAGAATCAAATATAGAGCCTCTTCTTCTCATGGGGAGCATGGCACTTCCTGCTCACCTTGGTTAATACTGCATAAATCTCTTTGCCAAGTTTCCAATTTCTAGTCTCTGCCTTCAGCAGCCCAGTACTACAGGGCATTTTTCCTAAGATGTAACTCAAAACATGTTGCTGCTATTCTGACCAAACAACATAAGAAGAAAACACCCCAGAAGTCTGCCCCTCTGGCCTGCCAGATAAAGTACAATCCCTTAGTTCAGTATTTAGTTCAGTATTTGGGGGCCATCTTGACCAAGCCTCTCCTAATCTGTCCCAGTTCATTTGCTGCCACTTCTTCATAGCCCGACACAGGTTGATTCCTCTGAATAGACCACACACTCTCACGATGCGGTGGTTTTGCAGGCGCCCTTTACAGCTTTTCTGCTCTCATTCCACACCTTCAAGGTCGACTGCAGCCAGCACACACCTTACTACGTCGATTCATGAAGATTAGTTCCCCATCTGTCTCTGACTACAGTATGTGTTTTGGGAGGGAAAAACACAAGTCTCATTGATGTGTGTAACCCCTGTCCACCTTTTCTTATAGGAAATGCTCAGTGGATATGAGAAAAAAAGAGGAAGCAAGAGGAAGGAAATGCCATTTATTTTGTATGCAGGGCTACTAGAAAGCCCTCTCGGGAGGTCTGGGAGCGCACACATAAACACATCTAAGTGTACAGTTCAAAGATTCTCATGAACACTCTAATAGCACATGGCTCATCTTTTCTCATGCCCCCAAGTTCATCAGATATAAATTGGATCCTATTAAATACAAGGCTTGTTTCTCAGAGATAATTTGTCTCTGTTCCCCACGGGCTCAGTTCTCATTCTCTACTACCTATGAGGGATCCTCAGCCCACGCGCCTTACAAATCACCGCTCTCAGCAACTTGAAATGAATCCAAAAGCAGAACAGACAACTGTTGGCAGCTTTAGAGACCAAGTTCTGAATTGAGACATGGCATTAAATAAGCCTATCCAGAAAAAAATTATATAATACACAAAAATGAGTCCAAGAAACTGGCTCTGGTCTACGCACCACGGGATTCTAAGTACAGAATATGTCTGGAAACTGGTAAATTCATCCGTTTCAGGCACTGAAACTCGGCTGAAAGATAAGCTAGTATTTATAATGGACTTAAGTTGTCACTTTAAACAAATACTCCTAGTAAAAATGATTTTCATCTCCTGTTTTACTCCATTTTTATTTGTCAAAGGTCTAGTCTTATCTTTAACTAACAAAAATCTCAAATGATTTAAATGCTGGTGAGATAAGACTTATGAAATACTCAAAGTCCCAGGGAGCCAAAGTCTTCCCTCAAGACCTCTGGAATAGCTGAGGCTGGGGGAGCTCAAGCTCTAATCAGCAGGCAGGCAGTTGGTTGCTGGCAGTATTTTGTACAGCGTTAGAGACCTGGTTTGAACAGAATTTTCCAAATGTCAGAGGATCCACAAACACATAGTTCCTGCATTAGAAGGGAACTTGGAAAGAAAAGCATCTGACCTTTTATGTTGAAGTTTGAAGACTCAGAGATGGACCAGTGATTAATAAACATGATGACAAGAGGGGCCTTCTTAGACATAGGCACCAATGAAAATCTGAATTATTTCATCTCTGTCAGATCTTCTGTCCCTGAACTTACCAGGTCCCTGTTGGACTATCCCTACCCATCTCAATAGCCCCTTTATAGGAAGAATCAGCAAATTCTATTTATTCAATATGTGGCACAGGATGACTTGCAACCAGGAAGTCCCAGAAACAGGACAAGACTTCCTCATAAGATGCAGCCAAAGACCTTGGCCCACAGAGGACATGTTATAAATGGAAGGACAAGCTCTTGCCTGCTTTTTCAGCACTCATGTGGTTTTAGTAGACATTTTGTATTGTTTTAACACGTTTTTTGAATATGTCTAAGACAGAAAACTTACATAACCCTTTGGACCAATTCCTAAGGAAAAAAGAAAACTTAAATGTCAACTTGCAGTGAATCAAGAGCAGACACATCTTGAACAGGGCTGCCCTTCTCAGGTTGGGCCACAGGATGGCTGTGCTGTGTGGCAGGCTGGTTAGTCACACCAGAAGGTACTTGTCTCCTGAGTTTACTCTGTGAACTTTCTGAGAATCAACTTTCAACCACTGTGACTTTAGGAATATCCATTGATAACCAGGAAAAGTTAGGCTTCAGATGACCAAACCAGCATTTTCTCCACAAACGATGTTAAATGTCCTTTTCTTAAGTCCCAGCCTGCACTAGAACTCTGTGCTATTTTTACAATTTCTTATGAGTGTTAAACTATTTCAAATAAAAAATTATATTTAAAAAGATTGCTTATATAATCCCTAGTTTTTCAGATATGGATGTCAAATATCATGGAAAATAAAAGGCTTGTCCAAGATGACCACACAGTGTATCAGTCAGGATAAACTCCATTAAGCTGCAGAAGAGTAAGCCCCGATCTTAGTCACTTACAACAGTAGACTTTTCCCTCACACTATGCACAGCCATTTGTACCATGGGTGGTTTGGAGCTCTGCTCTGAGTTGGGGCCATGTCATCCTTTTTCCAGAGAACTACAAGGGATCCCTCACAAGGAGCAGTGTGGGTCACTGTGGGTCACAATGGCAGAGGCCAGGCATGACCAGCAGTGCTCTGGCACTTTATGTGGCCACCTAGGAGTGACTGATGCCAGCTCCACTCACATCCCACTGGCAATGGCAAGTCTAGTAACCATGCCCAACTAAGTGTAGGTAGATAAAGGTAATTTACTAAGCACTGAGAGAGAGCCAGGCATATTTGGTGGACAGTAGCAAGGACCACCACATTAGATAGCAGATGTGCTAGAGCCAGGAATGATACCTGTCTATTTGATGGCACAGTCTGTGTCCTTCCCACTATACCATGTGAACTCTGTATCCATGCCATTGTTTTTTTTGGGGGGGGTTAATATAACTTTTTATTGCAACATATTAAGTGGGTATAAAAGTTTTGTTACACTGATAGCTTTGTAATGCTTTAGTCGGGTCAATAAGCGTGCCCATCACCTGACTATTGTTCATTGTACCTGTTAAGTAAAATTAAGTCAAAACCCAAGTCTTGGTTTACCCTTCCCTTCCGCCCCCCACCTCCATTCTTTATTTCCTATGATTTTGACTTTTTTCTGTGCCTGTATGTGCCTGTCAATTAGTTCCAAATTATTGGGGAGTACGTGTGGAATTTGTTTCTCCGTTCTTAAGATACTTAACATGGGATAATGATCTCTAGTTTCATCTAACTTTCATTCTTTTCATGGCTGAATTGTACTCCATGGTATACCTATACATTTTGTTAATCCACTCATGAATTGATAAGCTCTTGGGTTCATTGCACATCTTTGCAATTGCAAATTGTGCTGCAATAAATATTAAAACGCAGGCATCTTTTTGGTAAAATGACTTATTTTCCTTTGGGAAGATGCCCAATAATGGGATTGCTGGATCAAACGGTAGATTTACTTTTAGTTCTTTGAGAAATCTCCATACTGTTTTCCACAGAGGTCGTACTAGTTTGCAGTCCCACCAATAGTGTATAAGCATTCCTCTGTCTCTGTATCCCTGCCAGCATCTACTGTTTTGGGTTCTTTTAATAAGAGCCATTCTGACATGGGTTATATCTCATTGTGGTTTTAATTTGCATTTCCCTGATGATTAGTAATACTGAGTACTTTTCATGTTTGTTGGCCGTTTGTCTATCTTCTTTTGAAAAGCATCTGTTCATAATTTCTGCCCACTTTTTAATAGGGTTGTTTTTTTCTTTTCTTGCTGATTTTTTTTTTCAGTTCTTTGTAGATTCGGGATATTATCCCTTTGTCAGATGTATAGTTTGTGAATATTTTCTCCCATTCTATAGATTAGCTATTTCCTCTGGAATTTCCCATTTGATATTTTCAGGCCCAGGTTAACCATGGGTAACTGAAACCACCAAAAGAAAAGTCACAGATAAGAGAAGATGCTTGTATGGGGCACTCAGTTAAATCTGAATATCAGATTAACAACACAAAACTATAGTATGAGTCAGTCCCAAACATTGCACGGGGCCCACTTATACTAAAAAATTTATTCATTGCAGCTTGGCACTCATAGCACAGTGGTTACAGCACCACCCTGGGGGTGGCAGGTTCAAGCCCAACCTGGGCCAGCTAACCAACAATGACAATTGTAACAAAAAAATAGCTGGGCATTGTGATGGGCACCTGTAGTCTCAGTTTAAGCCCAAGAGTTTGAGGTTGCTGTGAGCTATGACACTACAGCACTCTATTGAGGGCAATATAGTGAGATTCTGTCTCAAAAAAAAAATTTATTAATTGCTTACCTGACATTCAAATTTAACTGAGCATTCTGGAGTTTAGTTATTTATTTATTTCTTTGTTTGCTAAATCTGGCACCCTACTTGAAAGGTGTACCATCATCCTACCAAAAAATGCACAAAGGTACAAATATTGAAAAATTAATATCATTGACAGAGATGTGAGGCCAAAGGAGCTCTAATACCTATAGGAGAGGCAGAGCTTACCCCCCAAGTAATACTGCAAATGTGCAAATGTACACTCAAAGGAAGACTTAGTGGGATGATTTCTGTAATGCTCAGAGCTCATCATTCACCAAATACCCTCAAAGAACACCGGTTTGTTGGGTCTACTGAGCCTGTTTCTGAACAGAGCCCTATTTTTAGTGGATGCTCTTATTCTACATTTTGTGGCCTATAAGAGCCCAAAAGGCTGGATCTAATTTCATTTGATCCCGCATTTCCTAACAACTAGCACATATCTGGTACAAAGAAAACCTTAATATTTGTTCAATGCACAGAAGTGAATTGGAAAGAAGGAAGAAAAGGAACAGAAAGGGAGGAAAACAGGGAAGGAAGGAAGGTAAGTAGGAAGGGAGAAAGGAATCCCATTTGACAGAACATCTCTAAAAAACATCCTGTATGCCCACCAGGGATCTCAAGAAGGCACTCACTCACTCAATCAACAAATGAATCACCCCTGCAGCCACCATCAGTTCCAATAGCACCTTTGTGGGAACTAGTAAATGGCATCCTGTTTGGGTTGGACACAGTTCCTAGATACAGAGATTGGTGAGCAGACAACACCATTAGCTTGTGCCAGAGCACAGCCCCTTGAGCAGAAGCAGTGTGTGCCAGGTCCCACAGCCTGGCCAGCAGGTTCAACCTCTACTGACTCCTCAGCCCTCCATCTGTACATTTCAATTAGACATCCCTGCTATCTGTCCCGTGTCAGCTTCCCACTTCTGGTGGCAAGGGTGATGCATTGGGAAGTGCCCTCAGATGTGGACTTTCACCAATTGTAAAAAATATTTTCTTCCTCGGTTGCCCACACCCACCAAAGAGAGGCAGAATTGAAAGAGAGAGATAGAGAGAGCAACGCAAACACAAATGCGCACACATAGACTTGCGCA
The DNA here is from genome assembly GCA_963573935.1 of Arctocebus calabarensis. Classification (NCBI taxonomy): domain Eukaryota; kingdom Metazoa; phylum Chordata; class Mammalia; order Primates; family Lorisidae; genus Arctocebus; species Arctocebus calabarensis. The sequence goes on from CAUYON010057541.1 coordinate 8,574, forward strand.
CACACTCATAGACAGTAATTGCTGGCTGTGGATCACATCTAAGGTAACAATTCCACTGTAGTGTCTGATCCAATTCAATATTGTCCAGGTGGAGCTAATGAGGTATACGTTCTTCTTTCTTATTGTCACTTTTTAACTATCTTCTTGGTGGTTTTGGTGCTGCTTAAAAATGATTTAATGAAACAAACAACACCAACAAAAAGGCATTGCAGGGTTGAGTATAATGAAATGAAGACAATTGCAACTAAGGCTGACACTTTTTCTTCAGTTAATTCAATTGTGCCTAATTATCTTGTTGCTTTGCAATCCAGCCTTCTCCCCCGACCAGCACAGCCTCGGGAACATTTCTCGTGATCACAGAGCAGACAGGGAGACAAGATGAGTAATCCTCTGCATTCTTTTGCTCTACCCTGTCCCTGAATGCCTCTCAGTACGTGGAAGAGAAAACTTTGAAATCCAGATCTTTCTCTGAGCCCTGTGAGAAATCTTTGTGCTTCCCCATCACGCATCTTCATACGTCACCACTGGCACTGTCTGTCCACGTAGGCTAAAGTGACTTGCTTTAGAATCATACTGATGACTGGGCAGAGAGGAAATGGACCAACTTAAAATTAATTAGCTTCAAAATCCCCACAGAAAATAAAATACACTAAGATACCTACTGGCCTTGAGCAATTTTCAGCTTTGGGGGTGTAATATGATCACTTGATTTCTCTAGTCACTTAGTCCAGGTTTTTACAAATTTTTCTGTCTGTATCTGTGCTGTTTTCTGTAATTAGAAATTTTTCAAATGGTCTAAAACTTCAAAATTATGCCCTGAAGTCAAGTTTTCAATAGAAGTAGGATTTTGTTGGTTCACCTTTGTTATAGTTTGGTTTGGAAAAATGTGGTTTTCAGCCCTAAGCAAAGAGAATTGTTTTCAGAACTTGAACTGTCTTTGGTGAAATGTTACTTGCCACCAGATATGTGTTTCTACAGAGTGTTTTCCAGCAGCTGAGAGAGTTAGCCCACTGAGGTCTGTGTTTAGACACATGCCCTGTTACCCCATATACACCTGCATCAAACTCTTAGGACCCTCATTTCTTGGGACTTCTGCTTCTAGGCCCTTCAGCTGTTTAGAGGTCAGTGGAAACCACCCAATGACTAAATAAAGAAGAAGGGGCTTCTTTCTTCAAGCCAATAGTGACTGACCATAGCCATAAATGGCTGAAGGTGGGAACTGTCTAGGCCAGACACACGCAGCACCAAAGAGAGGAGTGAAGACACCTAACCCAAGGATCCGAAATCAGATCACAGGGACCAAAAACCCAAGTCGGGATATTCTGAAGTACTAATAATATGTATATGCCCCCACATGCAACTTCGCATTCTACTCTGAGCATAACCATAGTTTTCTGTCATTGGATGGAAGACTATCTCAAAAACAGAGATGCATTTAGAACAAAGTAGATAACAGCCCTTTCACCCCTGACCCCAATAGCAGACATCCTGAGGGTGAGGGTGTGGGTCCTAAGTTGTAGGGCCTGCGGTTGGGTTCTAGATCTAACTCTTACCAGGCCTATGACACTGAATAGCTTCTGCACTCTCCACGCACCGGTTCCCCTATTTGTAAATGGAGCTGCCACCGACTCACAAGGCACGCTCTTCACTGTGGGAGCTAAGCAAGCTAGTGTGTGTACAGTGCAGAGAACCACAGTTGCTATAGGAAAAACACTCCTTTATTCAATTCTCCACATGACTTCAGGTGAAATCCCATTATAAATCATCATTTAGTAGGATCTCAGTTCTTCTGTTGACCTAGAATGGCTTGATATTAACATAAATGAGACTGGAATTCCTTGAGCCAGCCTTAAACAGCCCTGATAGTGAGAGTCTTCTGGAGCAGCTCACATTTATCAAGACCTTCCCACACAACACTTCCATGAAGTACGGTTATTATTCCCACGTCACTAGAGAGGAAACTGAGGAGACACCGAGGCACAAAGCTGTTGAGCAATTTGCCAACAGAGCCAAGGTTCAGACTCTGTGCCTGTGCAGAGCCTGTCCTCCCAGCCACTGCCACCCGACTATAAACTGGACACATCTATTCTGCAAAGGCACCAGAGCATAGTGATTTAATCAGGAAGAGATGTTTGTGGAGGTGCAAAGTAGGGGACACCCAGAAATCAAAGCAGTAATTTGCAAACACAATTTAGCCATGCACATCCCCAATGGCCCTCCTACAGAAGCCTCACCTGTAAAAGCTCAGTAGCACACCTCTTCTGCCCTGGCCCAAAGGGAGCTTAGCACCCACCTCTGAGACATACAAGGTGACAGTCAGAGGGCCACAGGGGCTGCTCTGGCCCAATCTTCCCATTCTGTGGATGGCACCCCTAGGCCCAGAGAAAGCAGAGGTTTGATTTCTTAAGGGCCATGTTTCTGGATGATGCAGGAGCCAGTGAGCGTCCAGCCTCCAACGACACACAAGGTCCTCAAGCTGTGAGCCACAGAGACCTTTGTGCAGCTGGAGATGGGCTGTGGTAGGAACAAGAGGGTGGGGACTGGGAAGTACTTGTCAGAGAGGTTCAGGGCGTCTCCTGCCAGGCATGAGAGAGAGAACATTCAAGATGCTCCAAAGCAGAGCAGAGGGGGAGCGGAAAGCAGGGAAGGCTCTCAGCTCAGCTCTTTTTCCAACATATTGTATTTAAACTATCAAATGTTTTAACCAATCTGCAAAAAATAAATTCTTTGCACAGGGGGTGAAGTTTGGCTTTCTTTCTCAGCAGAAGGCCCTTCTCTGCGGCTCCCCTTGGCTCCCGCAGAAAGCACAGGGTAGCTTTCTGCAGCTTCCCTACACTGTATATCTGGAATTTACATAATCACAGGCAAATAAAGTGATAAAAGCATACTCTTTCATAACAGGCATATTGTTACTATTATTATTCTTAAGGCAAATTAGCTTCTGATTATAGAGATTAGTCAAAACCATGATTCTGTTGATTGTGAGGTGGGACTGATTTTCTTTTCTTTCTTTTCTTTTTCTTCTTTTTTTTTTTTTAAACAAGGAGAAGAGCTGTTGTTTCGATGTCAGAAAATTACATAAAATCGCACTCAGAGAGAAATAAAGTTTCTGAGAGTCATTTAATTATTAGCTCTCTCTAAAAGCATTTAGGCACTCCAGCCTTTTGGTTTTCATCTGTCTAGTCAAAATTTTACCCTCAAGTTTATTAACTTCTTAATTTTATTTTGTTTAACCTCTTCCTTTTAAAAGTATCTCCGATTTTTAAAATACCTATTTTTTAATGCTTGTGTGTTTACTGGAATTTGTCCATCATAGAGGTAATTCATACCCCCCTTCTAACTAAAGAGACGCTTGTTACTGTGCCAGCACTTTCAAAAGGGAGATCAGGAAGGAATAGTCTCCTCACTGGGCAGGCAAATACACTGGGTAGTTAGGAGCCGTGTCCAAGAGTTAGCACTCAGGAGGTAGGGAGGGCTCCTGGCTTCTGAGGACAGCATCAGTCCCCAGAGGCAGCTGCAAAATCCCCACAACTGCAGAGTAGCATCCATATTGCTCCTCCTGGACTTACTATGAGGCTCTCACCTGCAGGTGATTTTGCCCCTAGGAGCATTTTGCAATGTCTGTAGATGACTGGGAATGTCACCAGGAGGGAGGTGGGGAGAGGTAATGTTGGCTATTGGTGTCTAACGGGTCAAGGTCACTGCACAGGACAGTGGCCACAAAAAAAAGTTATCTGGCCACAAATGTCAGTAGTATGGGCAGTTGTATAACCTCCGATTTAAACAATCAGAAATCCCGTGAGAACTTTAGTGGATAACAACAGGACGTCGAGAGGCTATATGCGAATCCTCTCTGATTCTGGAAAGCTCAAGAGGAGTTGAGTGCACTAGAGACTTCTTCAGACCTGCTTCCTTTCATTCCTGGGGACGGTCCAGATTTCCTGATGTCATTTTGTGCAAAATTAAACTGGAACATGCAAAAAATTATACAATTGATTATAACTATATTCTGAATGTAAGAAGCATTTCCAAACAAGATGATTCCTCCCTCAAAATGTATACACATAAACTTATAGAAATGCCGATAACATAGCCAAATGTCTTTCAATCTGATGACTTCACATGCTGGCCTATATCCCAAATGTTAGAGAGAAATTGAATGGAATGTTTCTTTGTCTTTGTTTTAGGTCCTCCCCTAAATTTCATTAATCTGCTAATAAGTACTCATTAAAATACCAGTATTTGCTCAGAGACACCATTTCAAGACATTATTTCATGCCTGTACAAAATGAATTATAGTAAAGCAATTTCCTTCTTTTATCATGTTGAAACAAACAAACAAAAAAAAACATAATTCTGTGCCACAGTCCTCAAAGTGTTAAACATTTCAGCATCTCTTACAACAGGATATTGGCAAAGTCTTCAGTAACAGGTCAGATAGTAAACATTTTTGGCTTTGTGGGTCACATGGCCTCTGTTGCAACTACTCAACTCTGCCGTGGAAGTACAGAAGCAGCCCTAGACGGCATGTAAATGAGCAGGCTTGGCTACGTGCCAATAAAACTTTATTTACAAAAACAGGGGAAGGACTTGGCCCTGTGACCATAGTTTGCCTGCTCTCCTCTTACAACATAGATTTCCTGAAAATAATGCATTTAGGGCAAAAAGAATAGGGGAAAGTTCAGAGCAAGCCAATGTAAAATATCGGCAATAGTTCTCACTGTCCTACACAAAATAGCCTGTGTACAACTTAACATCAATCCAAAGAAGAGCAAGAGGCAGGCAGAAATGAGATTTAAAGGTTAGGCAGAAATCCGGAGGGAAAAGAATTGCAGCCGCACTGGCCAATTATCTAGTGTCGTTACTTTCATTTCTTTTCTAAGTTTCCCTTTCAGTTTAAAGCATTGCACTGAATTCAGAGACTGTCTCTCATTCCTCACAAGTCAAAACAAGAGGAGAATATCAGTTGGCCATGGAGGGGCTGAGATGTTTATGTACACATGTGACAGTGGCCATGGGCTGTGACCGAACTGGTTCTGCAGGTCAGGAGGCTGGTGCATGCGGAGAGATGCATCAGCACAGAGCTAAGTTCCCCTTGTCAGGCTAAGCATAGACACAAGAGTCCACAACCTACTAGCTACGGGGAAGACTAGGCCCCTGGACCATAACAACTCATTTACTCTCAACAGTAACTCAGAGATGTAGGTACCACTAAAGGTCCTCTTTCACAGATGAGAAAACAGAGGGCCTAGGAAGCTGAGAAACATGCTTGAGGTCAGGATGCCAGGACAGAGACCTGAGTGCCAGGCTCGCAGCCTGTGTGCCCGACTTCCACCCTGAGGGCGTGGTCCTTCTCTCTGACTCTCACCCACACCTAGTCACAGACGCTATTATTATGATGATGACATCACATATAAAACATGAAATTTACCATTTTGACTGTTTTTTTAAGTGTACAGTTCAAAGGCATTAAATATATTGTTGTGTGACCATCACCACTAACCATCTCCAGAACCCTTTTCATCTTGTAAAATGGAAACTCTGTCCTCACTAACTAGTGACTCCCCTGCCACAGCTCCTGGCAACCACCATCTGCTCTCTTGTCTCTGAATCTGACTACTCAAGGCACATGGAGTGGCTGCACATGGAGTGTGGTGGCGGTCTTTCGGGTGTAGCTCACTTCATCTAGCATGCCCTCAGTGTTTTCCTGTGTCGCACGCAGCATGGGTCAAGATTTCCTTCCATTTTAAAGTTGAATGCTATTCCTCTGCACGTGCAGACCATGCCCTGGTTGTCTGTCCATCCTTCATGGACATTTGTGTTGCTGCTACCCATCACCAGGTCTCTGAGAGCAGCAGTGTCCTCCCCTTCTCTCTACCCCCTACCCCTGCATCCCTGCCTTGTATACCTGCCCTTCGCTTCCTGAAAAGCACATTTTTTTCTGTCCCCTGCCTTGCTTAGGACACTATTCTCCAGAGAAGTTATCCTTCTAGAAACAAACAGAACTTACCTCTGCAAAGTCTTTGCCAGTTACCCTTTCCAGGCAAGCTGGATGCCCAGGGCAGCTTCCTCGCACGCTTGCTGCTGCATGTACACAAGCAAACCAGCAAGCAGTGCAACCAGGAGGGGTCCCAGGAAGCCCGTGAGGCGGTGGGAGAGCAGGACAGGGAAGGGAAAAAGGATCTTAAAGGGAACATTCTTGAGCAAGTTCTACTGTTGGCTGTGGGGACTCATCCCTGAGGCTGTTGGGAATGTGGCTCAGACTTGTCCGGCCCAGTCTCAGCCTTTGATGGGAACCCACCTGGGGTGCCAACTCCTGTGGCCAGAAAGAGTTCCAAGGAGGCCATCACTGTGCACAGAATCTGTCCACGCAGTCCCTTAGGGACATGTTCAGGGCACTAGTGGCATCGCCTGTGACTGTGAAGGCAACTGCCACATGGTAGGCTTGTGATTTTCCTTTCATGGTATCTGTTCTAAATGCCACAAGTTAGGCCCTGTCACCAACTTCTCTCTATACTCACAGCCCCTGGAGAGTTGGATATGTCTGGAGAATGTGGTAAGTGGCTCTGTGAGTGGCTCTGTGGGAATATGACAAAGACTAGGCCTCTCGGAGAGACAGGTGTTTGCAGCCTAACATAGCGGCAGGGCCAAGATCCCGCCACCCGGGCTCCATCTCACCTCCTCTCCCCCACCCCCCGCAGGGCTCCCAAGGCAATTGCACCTTTCCTAGCAACTGTTGCTACCGAGGGCCCACTTCCCCTGTATTCCAACAACGAAGCACAGTGCTCTGACTACAACTCCCAGATATGACTGAAGGAAAGACAGGCTTATTTCAAGGCCAGGTTGGAAAAGGAGCTGGGTGTCGGAAACTGGAGTGGCTGCCCATTCAATGGCCAGCCTGACAGTGCCGTGAGCAGCTCAGGCCAGTGGCGCCATCAAGAAAAAAAAAAATTCATGGTCCCCGGAATATGATGGGCCCTGTTCATAAAATCCCTGTTGCTCCCTGTTCCCATTCATCTGGGTCAACATGTGCCTGTAAATTCCTCCCAAAAGGGAGATCATAACTGCATCAGCAGCCCCAGAAATGACAAACAACTCAAGTATGGAAAAGCAGCTGCCAAGTATTCAACAGCGCTCATATTGCACCAGAAAAAAAAATCAGATAAGAAAAATAAACCTAGTTGTGTGCATATTTCCTTAAATATGTATCCCATTTTGCGGTTCCTTCTAGTCTTTGGTGTAATGAATATATCCATTTTTCAGGGGTCATGGACTGGCAGTCTCTACAAGGCCATCTGGGATGGGTGAACCAGGCCCTTCGGCTTTCACCCCACTCTAGAGCACAGAGTGCTGCAGAAAGTTCAGAACGCAGCCACTGACATTCATTTTTCCCACTGGCCTCCTTGCTAAATTATTCTATGACTCGCCTGCCTGTGTCTTGCTTCCCCTATTGCGTTTGAGTTGGCAATAGTTATTTGCAAAATGCTTTGTCATCCTTAAGATGAGAAGAAGATCCTGGGGGTAACTTCTGCACCATAAATGCTCAGAGAGCTGAAGAACCGCTGTGGTCATCTATCCCCACCTTGTTCCCACAGCTCAACTCCACAGTTCAACAGCAGTAGAGACAGAAGACATAGCTGGTTAGTTAAGTCAGGACCCAGGACCCACAGAAAGGATGGTGTGCAGAGGCCAAAGTGAGGCTGAACAGGCCACGCTTTTCTCAACAACATGGAGCTGGCCAGGGCAGCAGGGCCTCTGCCAACCTCACGAGGCCACTCTTGGCATGACCATAAAAGCCACAACCACAAACACTGACAAGGCAAGAACAGAATATGGTGAGAAACCAGCTTGCTTTTGCTTCTCAGACGCCTCAGAAGATCCCAGAAGGACACTTTCCTAGCCCCTGAATTCTTTTTTGAGACATGATCAAGCATCCACTTAGAGCCACAACCTGTGCCTGAAACCTGGCCCCCGTCCTCAAGGTGCTTATGCTTTGATGACTTAAATCAAACGTGATGAGAACTTGTGGTACGCACTTGACCATGCTACATGAATAATCACCAGCAAAAAAAGCCCAGAGGAAGAAGGTCTAAATACAATCAAGAATAACCACCAAGAACAAAAGGGCCTCACTCAAGGGAAAGTCATCTTTCCCAACCATAACTTTCCTTTTTCCTACAATTTTCAGGAGACAGGATCCATAGTGTTTACATAGATATTGAACTACGAAGGCAGGTACCAAGATTTTCATTCCACTATGTGTCATCGAGTCAAAAATGAAGTCCCTGCTCCTGGGGACAAAAGTCATGCACCCCTTCTGCTTAAGGAGGAGCAAAGTTCCCACATCTGAATCCTACTAGTGGAAGGACTGGGGGAGTCCCTGAACTGTGCCACAGGAGCACAGTTGCAGAGAGGCCACAGGGTCAGGCCCCAGACCATTCTGGCCAGAGAGGCTCATCTTCTGCTCAGTAGCAGAACAAACATTTCCACAGGGCAGCTAAGTTCAAAATTCCCCAGGAAGCAAGGACATGGAGCTAAAAGAACCCAATGAGTCCATGGCAAGGTCAGTGTGACTCTTGGTGTGGTTTCTTTTTCTTCCCCTTTCAATAGTATTCATGAATTGGATGAATTTCTTCATCTTCTTGTTATTAACTCTGCTTTCTGGCCTCGTTTATTTCTAATTGTTTTCCTAAGCCTCTAAAGGAAATTCTGTTTGCTTTTTGGACCTGCTTACATTTAAATCCACTTAACTTTATGTCTGTGGCCTTCTTCTTCTCAAAAGGGCCGTAGGCTCCCTGTGGAACCAGCATCCTCATTATAAAGTTGAAGGGAACAGGAAAGATTTGGAAAAACGTCTACTCCATTGTTTGGGGCAGACGGTTTGTGGGAATTTATTTTTGTGGATCTATTTCTTCTTTGTTCAACTGGCTACATTCTTATCTAATTGTTTGAATATACCAGACAGTATTTTCAGAATCTGCACAGGCTATTTTGGATTAAATAAGGACAAGTACTGAGGGCAGTTGATACTTTGATAATAATAACAATCATGAAAGTCATCCTTTCCGAAGCACCTACTGTGTGCCAGAAATTTCTCTGTGTTTCAGATGTTAGTTAACCCTCTTAACTCTCCAGGTATGCAATGTCACACCCACTGTATAGATAAGAAAACCAATGCACAAAGATGTACAGTAATATGCCCAAGTCACAAGCAGTGAGAGAAGCAAGGATCAAATCCACGTCTAGGCCAAAGCTACTGCTGCTCCCACAATTACATCATATGGTAAGTGCCCTCACCGATATATAACCACCCAATGTGTTCATTTGATATTAGGACAGGCATCCTTCCTTAAAAGTGCACATGTTTTATAAGCAAATCAAAATCAATTTTGCAAGCTTCTTTGAGCTGACTGAAGCCATCGAAGATGTCACCAAAAACCAAGGTTAGAAAGGCCACTTCTATCAACGTGGAACCCAGTGTTGGGGGCCATTTTCCTTGGAAAGCGGCCTGCTCTCCTACCACTCACAGCTCTACACTGTGGGCAGGAACCAGAGAGAGGGCCTGGAATTAAGACTGAACCTGGCAAGTGTTCTGTCAGATGCAATGGATGAGGGTGTGTAGCAAACCAGCACAGGTCCTAGGCTGCTCCTTCTGCCATGGCTCAGGAGTGACAGAGATAACAAATTGAATTAGTCTTTCTTAAAACCCTCAGAAAGCAAGTAGGCAAGGGAGGAACAGTTGACCTAAAAATGAACATCTTCGATCTACAGCTCACCAGGCTTGCCACACATGTTGCTACCATTCACCTTGAAGAACAAAATGTTTCACTGTGGCCCCTGGGATTATCAAGTCATAATTTAATCCCCATAGCATGTTATTTTTCAGGTCAGTGAGAAAGAGCCAGACTTTCCTGCAGATATGTCCTCAAAACAAGCACTGTCCGGATTCTGCCTATGGTCAAACCCAAGATGGGAGGCCTGTTCCAACAGCTTCACAATGCCACCTGTCTGCAGGCTCTAAGATGTCCATGTGGCCACATTCCAGGCTCATCCTGGGACCTCATCAACCCGTTTTTGAAGATGCCAGGATTTTACTATTCACCAATTCTGCTGACCAGTGAATGACCTCGAGCTGGTTAAAATCAGCCAAATTCAAATGAACTTTGTCTGAACATCAGCTCTCCAACAACTCAGTGCATGAGATGGATTCAACATTTTGTTAAGCCCTCAAAGAATTAGAGAAGTCACATTTTAGACACAAAAATATTTCATTTCTCAGCTCACTAGCATCATTCTCTAATGAACTCACTAAATGAAAAGCTATGCAAATACCTTTTATGGTTTTTTAATTACATATTGCATCAGCTAATTATTTCTCTATGGAATGAGTAGTTGTTTGTTCCAGGACTTTTTGGAGTACAGAATGAGAACTCTCCATAACCCAAGTACAAGGTCATGAGTAAGCAATATGAGAGTCCACAATAAGTTGAGGCTTATTAGGGATTTATGATTACTCAATGCATGTTAAATGAAAATCCAGACAATATCAGGAATCAGCATGCTTTCCATAGCAACAGTACCTTCTCCTCCCAGTACATGTGACTGTCAAAGTCTTTGTCAGGTATCAGTTCATAAACACACAAGCCAATCCTCATGTTTCTTTAGTGTGCCACATTTAATAGACTACTTGTTTGAAGTAACATCATCTGTAAGCCTTTGAGGTTTTGATTCTGTGGCATTTCCTGAGGAATAAATTGTTGACTTTCCTTTAATTTTTGCCTAAGGACTCGGCTGAATACAAGTTAGATCCGAGTGTAACCTTTTTAAAGAAGGCTAAATTGAGACAGAAAGGCCAGGATTTTTCTCCAAATGGAAATGGAAATGTATTATCTAAGAAATTGCCTGAATGTTGCTATGAAAGCTTTACAAAGACTTGAAGCATTTTGGAAGAAAAAAAATCAAAGCTAATCCACTGACTCTGTACCAACTATCATGTTTATCCTCGGTGAATGACCAATCTATGAGTCATGTTTGTCTATATCATTCTGCCCGGGGTCAATAGAAGTACCACAAATAAGCAGGATCTGAAAAAATCATCTGACAGTAGTCGTGATGCTGTGGGGGAGAGTGCAATTTCAATGATAACTTCACAGAAAAATTGGCCATTTCTTACAACTAAATTCTTTGTGCCATTTTTAAAATGAAAATTATGAGCTTGTCAAAGTGTAATACAGCTTAACTATCAAGATCAATCGGAGAAGGAAATAATTGGGTAGCTATTGCTCTCAACAGAAAGCCAGAGTGTAAGGAAATAATGATGTTATTATTTGTGGGAGAGAATAATAAATAGATTAATAAAGAGATTTCTGGCTGTACAAATTTTGACCAATAAATGTCCTTTAAGGAATCTGCTTGGCAGGTTTTCAGTGCCATTTTACTTTCAAATTATTGTCAAGATCTCATTAGAGAAGAAGAAAGCAAATGAATAAAATAATGATTTCAAAACAAAACTCCTAATTTTGTTTGCTTCAGTGCATAGTCTTACAAACCACATTTGAAAAGATGGTAGATAGCTTGTTAATGGCCAATGAGTTATAAATGTATTCTATTAGTTTCTAGCAGAAAGACAATCAAAACTGATTTTTTTCTTCAAAAACTTTCCCATTTGGAACAATTATCTTTTTCACAGTTTTTGTGCACACTCAATTTGGACAAGCAAGCTGAGCCTTCTTTCTCCCAGGTGGCGTTCTTGTATTCCTAAACATATTAAGGGACTCAGAGACAAAAAAAGAGTGATGTCATACACAGATCTTTCTATAGTTTGGTGAGATGTGTACTAGGACTGGCTGCTTTTTTGCAGGGAGAGAAGATTATTTAAGGCATTTTATTATATCTTTTTTAAAAATTAGTACCAAAAAGATGGGCAATTCCTCCTTGCTATCCCTAGAAACGCATGCGTTCTTCCAGGATGTAATGTTACCTAATTTTCTGTCTGTACTAGGTTGAACAGTGTTCCCCACAAGTCGTGTCTATCTGAAACCTCAGAATGTGACTTTATCTGGAAATTGGGTCTTTGCATATACAAGCAGTTAAGATGAGGTCCTAGTAGAATAGGACAGGTCCTAAATCCAATGACTGGTGTCCTCATCAGTAGAAAAGGCAGACAAAGAAACACAGAGACACTGAGGGAAGAAAGTTGCAGTCAGAGATTGCAGTGATGAAGTCACAAGCCAAGGAATACCAAGAATTGCTGGCAACCACCAGAAAACAGGAAAAGGCACAGAAGGGTTCTTCCTTAGCACCATCAGAGCCCTGTTGATGCTTTGGCTTTGGACTTTCATTCTCTAGAACTGTGACAAAATAAATTTCTGTTATTTTAAGTCACCCAAATTGTGGTAATTTGTCATAGCAGTTCTAGGAAACGAATACACTGTTGCAAACATGCTTTTATTGATGTGTTTATTCCTATTCCCCTGTTTGGATAAAGAAATGAAATAGTACAGTATGACCAAAACCACCTGCATCTTCTTGCAGTGGGTGGCACCTTTGGCTGTGTGTTAAAATCCCTTGGTAGTTTTTAAATACCCCACCGCCTAAACTGCACCCCAAACCAATTAAATCAGAAACTCTGGAGGTGGGATCTTAACATGGGTATTTTTAACCGTCCCTGGGTACCAATATACAGCTAAGATCATAAGAACTACGGATCTACGTGAGGCAGAAGTATAATTTTCTAACAAAACCATGGACTACAGAGTTAGTCTAGTCTTGGTTTAATTTCAGTTTAGGTACCTCCCTCGCTGTGTCTTTGGGCAAGTCATTTAATTTATCTGATATTCACTTTCTCAAATTGAAAGTGGGATTGTGAAGATTAGTCTTTTTAAAGTATATAAAACATCTCTCAGAGTAGACATCATTCTCCCAACCTACAGAGAGGCAATTTAGCAGGACGTGTAGAGTCCAGATTCTGACTCTATCACTCACTCGCTGTAAAACCGTGGGAATGTCTCCCTGCTCAGCTTCCTTATCTATAAAATGGAGCCTCAGAGAGCCATTATGAAGTTTACATGGGATAATAAGATAATTTGATCCAGGTAAGGCACTTAGAACAGTATCTGGCACACTTAAACATTCAATAAATGTTAGCTTATATAATAGACATCATCTGATAACGCTCTGCACAGCCTTGTCCCTGATAATATGTAACTCTACGTGGTACATTCTAGCATGGCTTCCCTTCATAGGCAGCTGTAGCTGGATTAGCCCAGCAGTCAGGAGACTTGAGCTCTGAGCTCTGCTGAAATGCTACTAAGTCTCAGGAGCTAAGGAACTAAAACAACACTGTCCCCTTATTCTCCATTCCAGGGATCAAATTGCAAATGAAAGGGTTTAATAAGCTGATCCCTAAAGTGCCTTCTAACATAAAAAAAAAAAATTGTGATTGCCTGAATATTATAAAGTGATAGATGGAATTTTGGCTGTTTGACAAACAATCCAAATGCTTTTATGATTAGGATTTTATTTTGAGATTAGGATTCACAAAATTCAGTATTAACTGAAAAGGAACAATGTGGAGCTTTTTAAAAGATGTTTCAGGCTGATGGAGCTCAGTCTACCATGTGACTGCTGTTGGAGAGAAGACATCAGTGGTTTGCACAAAAATTCTAAAGCTTAAGAAACAGCCCTATGTGAAAATGTAAATTGATCCACCCTCTTTAGTGGGAAATTAGGTAATATGTATCAATAGTCTAAAAATACATAGTAATTACATTTCTAGGAATCTATTCTGAAGAAATACAATTAAAGTGGGAAATTAGATAATAGGAATTAATAGTTTAAAAAATACACAGTAATTACATTTCTAGGACTCTATCCTGAGGAAATACAATTGAAGTCTGCTTTTCTCATGCTTTTGGGATCAGCAATTGGAGAATTTGGCCAACTCATTAAAAAGTCAGTTATTAATAAATAGGGAAATCTTAAACAATGACACATAAACATTTTATTATGTTACAACATAAAAAATGTGAATTCACTTACCAATCTTACAATGAAGGACCAAGGCTTTTCTCTGGATATTGATCATCCCCACATCTTTCTTGCATAAGCCACACTTATATAATTCATGTTCCTAATTCAGTTTTGGTTTTTAAAGTGGAGCACAACCTTAAAAATATTGGGGTATCATTCTGCAAGTGGACTCTTTCTACATTTTGCCATTTTATTTTTTCAAATTGTTCACAGTACCCTGGCTCACAAACTAATTTTATAATACCTTTGTTAAAACTTCACTTTATTAAGTCTCCCCCAAAGCATTCAACTTAGTTTTTATAGTTCATATAGAAACAACCACCCTCTTTCCTTTCTCACTCATATTTCATAAGCTAGTATTACAACCAATTACATCACAATAACAGTCAGTATAAACAGGCTTGGGAACAAACACAATTAACTCTTGGTAAGCATGCTGTCAAGTAATGGGAGAAAGGAGTGAGGTTTCCCTGTCCAACCCACACTACAGAAGGCATATTATCAGTTAACGCAGCAAATCATCTCAGGGGAGGTGAAGTTAAGAGGATTACTCCTATCATCAAATATGCCATCAAAGATTTATGAACAAAGATGCTTACTGGAATAGCAACTGATACTGGAAAAAATATAGAAACAACATAAATTTACAATGAGAAAATAGCTAGGCAAATTGGCATATAATCAATGATATGATGAAATGGTATCTAAATACTAAAAACTATATTTTGAAAACTATTTTATGATATGATAAATTCCCATAATATTATCATAATGTATAGTTCAACAAATATTTGCCAAGCAGTACAATATTTTATAAATTCTGGAAAAAAAGAACCCATTGTATTTTGTATTTTTCTTATAATATTGAAAATGGGCCAGGGCCTCGACAAATGAAACTGATGTCATCTTGAGCTTCTCACTGACTTTGATTTTGATTTATTTGGAGTTTGGGCATTTTCTTAAGAAAAAAATATTCCATGCAGATTAACTAAAAATAAGATGCATTTAAACTTAAGAAAGGGGTGGGGGCAGGTATTTTCCTTCTAGTATTGCCAAGTAAGCATCTCTCTAAGACTCACCTTCTGTCTGATAACAGCTATCAACTTTGGATAAGAATATAAAGAGGGCTATGGTCAACAGAGGGTGAATAAAAAGCAGGAAGACTTGGCAGGGAAGTCCCTGTTTGGGGTAAAAATAATGGCATGAAATAAAATTCCCATTTTTATAACTTTTAGCCTGAGGGTAAGACAAAATTGTCACCACACAATTGGCTAACTATCTGAGAGAAAACCCATACCTGAAGAATATACAACAGAAGAATTCAGAGTTCAGGGCAACCAGGGCCACCTCAGAGTGAGGGAGTGATTCTGGAAAAGGCAAAACCAGAGAAGAGGAACCCCAGATTCTCTAGATGAAACTTGAACCTTACATATAAGAGGTGATTCCAAGCAACTATGCTAAGGACAAAGAACTGAACTAAGATTTGAGCTGCTTCAAGAGAAAGAGCTTTCAGTTTGAGTCAACCAAGTTAATAGTCTGCTTTAAAAAAAAAATTAGCATTCTTTAGAGAAATTTAACAGAATCCAGATGGTACGCACTATGTCCAGGATATAATCCAAAATTACACCATACAGAAGAAACAAGAAAATGACCTATCCACAAGAGAAAAAATAATAGACAAAGACCAATTATAAAATGATCCAAATGTCAAAACTTTAAGACAAAGATGTAGAGTAAGTACCAATGTAGAAAAAAATAATAATAAAATAAATGCAAGGAAAGAAATGAAAATGCGGTTTCCACACATATAAAGATAGGAAATGTCACCAGATAAATATCAACTATAAAAAAAAAGCATCAAATGAAAATTCTAGAGCAGAAATTCCTGTTGCACATTGGAAGAATAAGAGTTGTCTTGGGCCACACAGTAAATACACAAACACTAAGGAAAGCTGATTAACAATAAAAACAACAAAGTCTGTGCATACTTTTATTGATACACAACACCATAGATAAGCAAAAAATCTCTTCACAAAACCAGCCTACAGGCTTCAGGTTGTACACCCCTATTCTAGAGCATCAAAATACAATACATATAATATTAGAATGTTAGATACTTGTCCCTGTACATTTTTCCAAACCTACAGAATGTACACCACCAAGAAAGAACCATAAGGTAAACATTAGGTGATAATGATGTGTCAAAGGATGTTCATTAATCGTGACAAATGTACAACTCTGGTGGAGGATGTTGATAATGGGGGAGGAGTAGGCAGGGAGCATATGGAAAATCTCTGTACCTCCCTCTCAGTTTTGCAGCAAACCTATTATAAATCAACTCAAAAAAAAAATAAGTCTTTAAACAAACTGCAACATATGAAATTTAAAACTTCTTCTTTTAAGGGCTTATTAGCAGAATGGCTATGACAGAAGAAAGAGTGAGTCAGGAACTTGAGCACATGTATAGGCCAATAGAATTTATCAAATGTAAAAATATAAAGAAAAAATACTGAAAAAAAATTAACAGAGGCCCAGAAACCTATGGATCAATACTAACAAATCTACCATCAGTGTAATTGGTAGAATGGAGAAAAAAGAGAATAGGAAAAGAAGGAAAAAACTTGAAAAAATAATGGCCCCCAAATTTCTCAAATTTGATGAACAATGTGAATTTACAGATAAGAAAGTCAGAGAACCTCAAGAAGAAAAACTACAAAGAGGGCAGTGCCTGTGGTTCAAAGGAGTAGAGCGCTGGCCCCATATACTGGAGGTGGTGGGTTCAAACCCAGTCCTGGCCAAAAACTGCAAAAATAAATAAATAAATAAAATAAAATAAAAAATAAAAAACACAAATTTAAAAAAACTACAAAGAAAACCACATCCAATTACCCATAGTCAAACAGTTCCAAATCAAAAATAAAGAGATAATGTTAAAAGCAACTGGAGAAAAATGAAACATTGGCTCGGCGCCTGTGGCTCAACAGGCTAAGGCGCCAGCCACTGTACACCTGAGCTGGCAGGTTCAAATCCAGCCCAGGCCCGCCAAAAACAACAATGACGGCTGCAACCAGAAGATGGCCGGGCATTGTGGTGAGTGCCTATAGTCCCAGCTACTTGGGAGGCGGAGGCAGGAGACTCACTTGAGCCCAGGAATTGGAGGTTGCTGTGAGCTGTGATGCCACAGCACTCTATCCAGGGTGACAGCTTGAGGCTCTGTCTCAAAAAAAAAAGAAAAAGAAAACATTATAGACAAGAAAACAGCATGTCAAACAACCTCTAGTTATCATTAAAGAAGTCCAGAACACACTAGGACAATATATTTAAAGCTCTGAATAAAAAAAAATTTTAAGCCTGTTAACCTGGAATTCTATGACAAATGAATATCTCTTTCAAGAATTAAGACAAAATAGGGTGGTTCCTGTGGCTCAAGGAGTCGGGCGCCAGCCTCATATGCTGGGAGTGGTGGGTTCAAGCCCAGCCCTGGCCAAAACTGCAAAAAATAAATAAATAAAAAAGAATTAAGAAAAAATAAAAACAAGTTCAAATAAAAAATAACTGAGAATTCACTGACAGCAAATCTGTATAGGAAATTCTTCATTCTGAAGGGAAATAATACCATTCCAAAATAATAATTTGGATTTCTGGAAAAAGGAAAAATTATTGAAAATGATGCATCTATGAAATATCTAAGTAGTGGCTCAGTGCCTGTGGCTCAACAGGCTAAGGCGCCAGCCACATCCACCTGAGCTGGTGGGTTCGAATCCAACCTGGGCCCGCCAAACAACAATGATGGCTGCAACCAAAAAATGGCCGGGCGTTGTGGCGGGTGCCTATAGTCCCAGCTACTCTGGAGGCTGAGGCAAGAGAATCACCTAAGCCCAGGAGTTGGAGGTTGCTGTGAGCTGTGTGACACCACGGCACTCTACCGAGGGTAGAGTGATATACAGTGATATTCTGTCTCTCCCCCAACTCCC
>CAUYON010057544.1:0-26958 GCA_963573935.1 Arctocebus calabarensis
GATATCTCAGGGTGATTTTGATTTGCATTTCTCTAATAATTACGGACAATGAACATTTTTTCATATGTTTGCTAGCCATTCATCTGCCTTCTTTAGAGAAGTTTCTATTGATCTCTCTTGCCCAGTGATCTAAGGGATTGATGGCTTTTTTCATGTTGATTAATTTGAGTTTTCTGCAGATCTCTAGTTATCAAGCTTTTGTCTGATTCAAAATATGCAAATATCCTTTCCTATTGTATAGGTTATCTATTTGCTTTGATTGTTGTCTCCTTAGCTGTACAGGAGTTTTTCAGTTTAATTAAGTCCCATTTGTTTATTCTTGTTGTTGCAATTGCCATGGAAGTCTTCTTCATCACAAAATATCAAAACTACAGATGCTGGTGTGGATATGGAGAGAAGGGAACACTTTTACACTGCTGGTGGTAGTGCAAACTAATACAACCTTTTTGGAGGGAAGTCTGGAGAACCCTTAAAAATCTCAAACTAGACCTCCCATTTGATCCTTTAATCCCATTAGGGGCATCTAACTAGAAGAAGAACAAATCCTTTTACCATAAGGACACTTGCAATAGACTGTTTATTGCAGCTCAATTTATAATTGCCAAAATGTGGAAACAGCCTAAGTGCCCACCAACCCAAGAATGGATTAACAAACTGTGGTACATGTATACTATGGAATATTATTTGGCCACTAAAAAGATGGAGTTTAAATGATTTACACTTTGTATGGAACCAGAAAAAACCCTGTATAGCTAAGGCAGTTCTTAGTAACTAAAACGAAGCCAAAGGTATCACCATACCAGATTTTAGACTGTATTACTAGGCCATAGTGGTCAAGACAGCATGGTACTGGCACAAAAATAGAGACATAGATACTTGGAATCGTATAGAAAATCTGGAAATGAAACCAACGACTTACAGCTATCTAATCTTCGATAAACCAAACAAGAGAGTTCACTGGAGGAAAGACTCCCTATTCAATAAATGATGCTGGGAGAATTGGATATCCATATGTAAAAGATTGAAACTGGATGTGCGCCTTTCTTCACTCACAAAAATTGATTCAAGATGGATAAAGGACTTAAATTTAAGATATGAGATGATAAAAATCCTCAAAGAAAGAATTGGAAAAACACTGGAAGATATTGGCCTGGGGAAAGACTTTATGAGGAAGACTGCCATGGCAATAGCAATAACCGCAACAATAAACAAATGTGACTTAATTAAACTAAAAAGCTTCTGTACAGCCAAGGAGACAACAACCAAAGCAAATAGACAACCTACCCAATGGGAAAGGATATTTGCACATTTTGAATCTGACAAAAGTTTAATTACCAGGATCTATACAGAACTTCAATTAATGTATAGGAAAAAAATCAACAATCCCTTACATCACTGGGGAAGAGAGATGAATAGAATCTTCTCTAAAGACGACAGATGAATGGCCAGTAAACCCTTGAAAAAATGCTCATCATCCCTAAATATTAGAGAAATGCAAATTAAAACCACCCTGAGATACCGTCTAACTCCAGTGAGAATGGCCTATATCACAAAATCTCAAAATTGCAGATGCTGGCATGGATGTAGGGAGAAAGGAACACTTTACACTGCTGGTGGAACTGCAAACTAATACAGCCTTTTTGGAAGGAAGTATGGAGAAAGCTCAAAGAACTCAACCTTGACTTTCCATTTGATCCTGCAATCCCATTACTGGGTATCTATCCAGAAGAAAAAAAAAACTTTTATTATAAAGACACTTGTACTAGGCTGCTTATTGCAGCCCAATTTACAATTACTAAAATGTGGAAACAGCCTGAATGTCCTTCAACCCAGGAATGGATTGGTAAGCTATGGTATATGTATACCATGGAATATTCAAAAACAATGGAGACTTTGCAGTGTATGTACTAACTTGGATGGACGTGGAACACATCATTCTTAGTGAAACATCACAGGAACGGAGAAACATGAATCCTATGTATTCAACTTTGATATGAGGACAATAAATGACAATTAATGACACAGTGGGGCATGGGGGATGGGGAGAGCCGACAGAGAAGGAGGGAGGGGCGAGAGAAAGAAAACAAAAAACAAAAAGAAAAGAAAATAGTGACTAATTCTCACATGGATTGGATTCAATTTTGACCAAAGTACATTACTTGAACATTAATTTTTAATTCAACTTGTTGATATGTTGTTTGGGATATTGCATCTTTACTTATAAGTGAAATATGTTTGTCATTTTCCTTTATAACAATATATATTCTCCAAACTAAATATCAGGTGTATCTAGATTAAACAGAATGATTTTGAAATATTTCTTCTTTTTCTATTGTCTATAGGATTTGGCATGATCTGTTTTTTGAAACTCTCTTTTACTTTTATTTGTAGGGTATTAGTTGTCTATTTTTTGAGACTTTGGAAAAAAATAAGTTAACTAATGACTTCATGCTGAGCCTCAGAGTCAAAACGCTCTATAATGTCTTATTTGACAATGTGTATGTTGCTTTGTTGGTATTATTATTGGTAATATTGCTTGATATTTTGATGCAGTAATCGTCTGTTTTCTGAATGTATTTATCTTCGTTCATTCTTTATGTGGTTTCTGTTTCTAGTCCTTATTTTAAACATTGTTATTGTTATTGAATTTTAAGCCTTTTAAATTCCATGAAGGGAAAAAGTGGAAACCTAATTAACACATGTATATGTAAAAATAAAAAAAAAATTTTTAAAAAGGTTATTTGCTGCCATCTTAAAAAAGAAAAAAGAAGATGGAGTTTACATCTTTTGTATTAACCTGGATGAAAGTGGAACACATTATTCTTAGTAAAGCATCACAAGAAAGGAGAAGCAGGAATCCCATATACTCAATTCTGATATGAGGATAATTAATGACCTAGTACATGGTGGAGGGTGGGGGAAGGGGAGAACAGAGAGGGAAGGAGGAGGATGAGGTTCATAGTGTGTAACACATCTTTTGGGGGAGGCAGACAATTACAAGAGGGACTTTACCTGACAAATGCAATCAATGGAACCTGGTTCTTTGTACCCTCAATGAATCCTCAAAAATACAAAATAAAAATAAAAACAGACATAAGTGGATTATTTTATTTCTCTCCTCAAAAGTCTTCAATGGTTTTTCTCTCTTTAACAGTGAAAGCTGGAACCTTACATAATGTTGCTCACTCTATCTCTCACACTTTGCTCAAGTTCACTGAGGAATTGCTACTGCCTTTCTTGGAAGAGTTCTTCCTAGACATCCACCCACAAGGTTGGTCATTCACTACCAAGGTTGGACATTCATTGTAGTTTCAGATGTCATCTTAATAAAGAGGCCTGCATTGATCCCTGACCCAACCCTCATTCTCCTGTTTCCCTATTTACCATACTCTGCTTTTTCCCATGTGGTATTTATCACAAACTGCATTACTTTATGTTATTGTTATATATTTTCTGACTGTTTTTCTTCTGAGAAGCAGTACTTATGTGTACTTGGAACATACTCTGTGCTTAAGGAATATCAGTTTAATGAATAAAATGTTTTTAAACAAGCAGAGCATACATTGTTAAAACAAGCCCCAAAGTAATGAAAAAGCCTGCATTTTATTTGAATATATTTCATTAAAAACTAATACATAATTCAGTATGTTAATAAAATAATAGTAAAGTTCTCAAAAAACTGATACATAATTCAGTATGTTAATAAAATATAGTAAAGTTCTCAAAAATGCATGTTTAATTCAATTTTATTAAATGTCAATCCAATGTAATTTACTTTATAAGTAATTTAAACAATTATACTTCAATTATTATTTAAAATGTCTGATACTACAATATTTTTTATAATATGGTGTTTTTAAATTTCATTGAAAGTATCCTAGCATGTCCAATATTTATTTGCCTACTTAATCCCACACTCTCCTGTAGTTTATATCAACATACAAAATATTGTCTGAGCGTAAAAAAGTAATTTTGTTTGTTTTACTTTCCTTCGTATCTTGTGTCTCTATTTCCCCTCTCCCTTACTGAACCTAAAAATAAAAATAGCATCAATTTTATAAAGCTTCTCAGAGTTTAGTTACCTAAGGCTTTGACTTTAGAATTTATTATAACAATTTAAAACACAAACTTCCTGCTTTTTGATAGGCATTACTGAATAGCAAATTGTGAATGTACATTTATCTCTTCTCTGGAGCAAGAGTAGAGTTAATCTTCTATCGCAGCTAGGTTCATAATTTTCCATTGTTAATAGCTTCTAAAACATTTAAAATTGTTTTAGTCTTTCAACTAAGTCATAAGCTCTCATCAATTTATGTTTAAACTTAAAATTCATGATTTAATTCCTAATTTCACAAAATTGTACTTATAATCTCTCCCTCCATTCCCTAGCAAATTCAATACAGTTTGTGTATTTTCCTTTGTTGCAAAATATCTTCTCTGGTATCTCTGAAAATAACCATTTTATGTCATCACTTGTAGATTTTTTTATGAATGTACTGAAAACACTCTCAGTAAATTGTAGAGCATTGAATTGTACCCAGAGGTTCGTCTTTGGACCTCTACTCTGTCCTTTAGTGGTCTTGCTTAGTCTCATTATCTCTAATATTATCTACATATTTATAAATCTAAAATTTTGGATCCAGTCCAGACCTCTGACCTGAAGCACTGGACTTGTTTATTCAACTGAAAATCAAATCATCTACTTTGACAAATTAGAGACATTATGAATTTAACATATTCAAAAGAAAAATACTGTTTTTCCCCTTCAAAACTTAACCTGTTACTTAATCTATAAATTTCTGTATTTGAATTTATGATGATATTATCCTTTTATTTTACTTATTCTTTCTCTATTCCCTCATCAAAAATTTCACAAATTATTATAAATTTACTTGCTTAAAATAGTACATGTATATTCTTACAGTCCCAAAGGTCAGAGGTCCCAAATGGCTCTCACTGGGAAAAATCCAGTGTCAGCACAGTTTTATTTTTTTCTGGAAAATCTAGGGGCCAATCCATTTAATCTATTTCCTTTCATTTTCTAACTTCAAGAGGTTGCCTGCATTCTTGGCTTCATACCCTTTTCTCCATCTTCAAAACCAACAGCATAGCATCTTCCAATTTCTATCTCTTTCTAACTTTTGCTTCTATTGTTGAGTCTCCGTATCTGTCTGTGACCCTCTTGCCTACCTCTCAGAAGAATCTTTGTGAATAAATTGGACCACCAAGATAATCCAGATAATCTCACCACCTCAAGATTCTCCATGAAATGCATCTGGATGACCCTTTTTGCTAAGCATACTTATAGTGAGTAGAATAAAGATATCCTGCTGAAGGGGCATTATTCTACCTACCAAATCCTCTCTCCTTATCTCCCATATCTAACACAGCATCAAAACCTATTTACTCTGTATTAAAAATATATACAGAATCCAACCATCTCTTACCCCCCGCACTGCTAACACTTCATTTCTTGATGTTAACTGTCTATTACCTGGAATATTGATGTAACTTTTTAATGTAACTCCTTCCTACTTCTATTAGAAACTAGAGTTATTCCATTCAAACAAAATTATGATTGCTCTATTTGTCTTTTGAGAACCATCCAAATGACTTCATGTACTTGCTGAAATTTCCTACAAGATCTTTCCTTTTCCTTTTCTAGTCTTTGGACTTCTCAATTGGATAGAGCACACTAATTTTTTCTGGTTACTTTTATAGAATTCTAAGTATAATCCCCATGATGGTCTGTATACTGTCTATTTTTTTTTTTTGCTTATATAATTCTTATTCCAGTTATCCACAATACTAACTCTTAAACTTCCTTCACGTTTTTTCATAAATATTTCCTTCTCAATGGGAATCATTTCAACTCTCAGTTAAAAGCTACAATGTCCCCATACCTGCAATACTCCTGATTTGACATTTTATACTCTATTTTTCATTTTAAGCACTTTTCACCGTCTAACATACAATGTAATTCAGACTGTTTACATTCTGTTTCTTTCTCATATACTCAAAGAGCCTTATGATCAGAAATTTTTAATTGTGTGCATGTGTGTGCTATTCATGGCTGCATCACAAGTACTATAATGATATCTGGCACATTAAAAATTCAAACAAATATTAGTTTAATCAAATTCACTCTTTTTGAGTGTGATGACTTATTCTGCTTACCTAATGATAATGGAAGATAATTATATAGTAATTGTTTATATATTCATTTTATGACCAAAATATAAGGCAATCTATGCTTTGGCCCCATTATCACCATTCTCTATCCCACCAATAGCTCAAATAAAGCTATTTTTGTTTCTGTAAAGACAGCAAATGGTTTTATGTGAATATGGAAATTAATAGCCAAGCATGGAGGAGTAGGTAAGTTGTTTATTATAATTGTTAATAATTTCTAGTGCTTTATTTTCCCACAAATGTCCTGCCACTATGTTTTTTTTGTGAAATTTCTTTAGATGGAAAATAATTGCATGTAATTACTAAATAAAACAATATTAATATAATCACTGAATCTAGTCAAATCTAGAAGGGTAGTAACAAATTAGTTTTGCAAATGAAATAATCTAGTCAAATCTAGAAGGGTAGTAACAAATTAGTTTTGCAAATGAAAAAAAGACCAGTAAGAGTGGGAGAAAGAGGCCAACCCCACCAACCTTTCGATTTGATCTTTCTGCCACAACACTCTGTGTGATAATGTGGAATACTACTCAAATGTTTTATGAATCCTCAGTCCAATTAAACATAATTAAAGCCACAAGCAAACCTTTTAGGCAATCAGATGTAGAAAATATCTTCATGTCAATAATTGAGGGGGGAAAGTTTAATCATGTTGGCTACAGTTATCTATAAAGAAAAAGGCAAATATGTATGATTTATTTAAATCATTAAGGTTGTTCACTCAATTTGTTTATTTTGCAAGTATGAGCTTAATATTTGTTTTCACACATGTGATTCTTGGTTGTATTCATTTACTAATTCATTCAATTAAACAAATATATATTTAAGTAATGCTATTTAAAATTTTAAATTGTAATGTCAAGATCAGTGAAGAACTAGTGGAGAAAGAGGGGTTGGGGTTCATATAGTTTAGACTCAGGAGACATAAACTTATATGCATATGATGGTCAAGCAAAGAACATAAACCCATGGGAGACCCAGGTGCGTACACACACACACACACAAAATCTGCCATGCTGTAACCAAGCTCAACAACTGCCCAGCTATTCTACCCTTTACACTGGCTCCTGATTTTTCAGTTGAAGTAAAAGTTTACAAGTGCACAGAAACTTAAGAGTGTCCAGATATTAAACATGTCTGAGTGCTTAATCACATTCCTGTTTAAATATAGAATATTTCTGTCAGACCAGCAAGTACTCTGTGTACTTTCCAAATCAATTCCTCCCACCCACAGATAACTCCCATTTTATCTCTATGAATAATTTTATTTTTGAAATTAATATAAATGGACTCATACACCATACAGCTCTTGATGACTCTTTTTCTTTCATCAATACATTTTTTAGATTCAACCATGCAGTTGTGTGCATCAATACTTTGTTTCGTTTCATTGTTGAGTAGTATACCATTGCATGAGCATACCACAATTTATCCACTGTCTTTTTTATAGACATTTAAGTTATTTCCAGTCTTTGGTCATAGTGAATAAGACTGCTACAAACGTTTTTATCTCATGGGTGTGTATTTTCATTTTCTTGAATAAATAGAAGTAGATTTATGGGTTAGTGAACTAAAAATCACTATTTCAAATGTAGTTGGAATATTTCATGCAAGAATAAATTCTTGCCCATATTTGAATTGCCAATTATTTTCCTTTTAGCCATTCTAATTAGGGTGAAGCACAGTTTAATTTATATTTTATGATAATTAATTAGATTGCACATTTTTTTCTATGTTCATTGGACTTTCACATAATTTTTGTCCATTTTTAGTTGGATTGGTTCTCTTCTTATTATTGATCTTGGAGTCTTTATGTATCTTAACCATAAAGCATTGGCCAGATTTATGAATTATATATATTTTGTCCCAGTCTGTGGCTTTCCTGTTCATATATTCGATAGTGTCTTCTGATAATAAAATATTTTTATTTTTCTTAAATTTTGGTAAAGGCTAACTTATCTATTTCTTTTTCTATTATAATTAGTACTTTTGTTGTTCTCATCAAAATATAAGATAAGTTGTGCTAGTCAATCAAAATGGATACATGAGGCTCAGTTTCACCACTATGCAATTTTTGCTTTAAAAGGATTAAATAGGGTGGCGCCTGTGGCTCAGTGAGTAGAGCGCTGGCCCCATATCTTGGAGGTGGCGGGTTCAAATCCAGCCCCGGCTAAAAAAAAAAAAACTGCAAAAAAAAAAAAAAAGGAATTAAATAGTAACTTGCTTCTTAAGTTTTGATTTTGTATCAAGCATGATGTGACTCACTTTATAAAACTTAGTAAATTAAAAAAGATATCTAATTTTTTAACATTAATTAAAATTGTGGTATAAGTTTAGTTGATTTTTGTTAATTAGTTTTATTAAAGTATAATTGAACTGTAATGAAATTTACCAATTTTTTGTAGGATTTTATGAGTTTTAGATAATCTGAGCTATCATATAATGCCAGTGTGATAGATAAATTTCTGTCACTCCTAAAACCTTTCTTCCATGCCCATTTTCAGTTAGCTCAGACCTTCATACCGAAACACACAAAGCCACAGGCACCCACCAATCTGTTTTCTGTCAATATATTTTTGTTTCTGTACAAATATAATCATACAATGTAAATTTTTTGTGGTTGGCTTCTTTCTGTGAGCATAATGCTTTTGCAATCCATCTTTACTGTATTAGTATCATAGTTTTACTATGTTTAACTACTCCATAGTATTCGAAAGTATGGATACACCATAATTTGTTTACCATTGGTCAATTCTTTATTCTGAGATATTATTAGAGCATGTAATTTTCAATCTATTAACATAATTTGGTGACTTTATGTCTATTTTATTTAAAATAAATGTGCTTTCAGTTATAACCACAATCAGTTATATAAGAATTTGAGATGAGGGAATTAAAAATTCCAAACTTCTAGGCCAAGAATTCTAAGAAAACAATAAGTCAAAGAAATGTTTGCTAGCATTAAGGGAGGGATTATAACAACAGACCTGGAGATAAGATTGTGATCAACAGGAAAATTTGATCTTAAATAATTTTATTTTATATCAAATTATTTTTATTATTAATTTTCATTAGTTGTTCTAGAAAAGGAGAGCTTTAAGATGTGATAGTGTTTTTCTGTGTTTATAGAAAAATATATCAGATTATCAGGATTTTAAAAAAGAAAGTGGATATTGTGGGAGAATATTAGAATCTATAGAAGTAAAGTAGAACATAACTTGAATGAAGAATAGAAATAAAAGAAGATAAAAATAATACTGTGAACAAAAAAGTGTATAGAGAACAAAGGAAGTAATAATAATACATGAATTGTTTAAAAATAAATTTGAGACCCATTTATAAGATTATGAATAGAATACACCTTAAGTGTGACTATATGTCCAAAATATCTCATTTCAGTTTGGGAGCATTAGACATGTAGGAAAAATATAGAAAAATGTCATTGGGAGCCATTCTACTGCTTTATATAATCATATTTATAAAGAAGTTTAAGATCATTTACTTTTTGGAATCTAGAGTGATGTCAGCAAGATGGCAGAATAGGAGATTCACCACTCAGCAATAATAATTTGCCCTATTCTTCTAGAGCAATAATAATTTGACAGCCAGTCATAGCTTTGAGGGAATTTGGGGATTCACATAGGAGGTTTCAAAATTCTTTTTAAGCCCAAGACCAAGAAGAACAGTTTTGAGAGAATAGATCAAGGCTCAGGTGACAGGTTTGCTCACTTTAGTTCCAGCTCTAGCTAAGAAACTACTCCCACCCCTGGTGTGCTCAGGGGCAGCCCCATTTGGCCTTGGTCAGCTGTCACAACTATCTGCCGGGGGACCGGGAGAAGTCACAACCACTCATGCCTCAGGCATTAGGACTGCTAACCTCAGGCCTGGTTGGGCATCTTGCAGCATCTTTGCAACTCAGCTTCATCCTCTCCTGGTCATGGCCAGGAGCACTTCTGCCCATCTACTGATCCACCAGGAGACACTCTTTTCTGTGGCTGCAGAGTCAGGCTTGGAGTCCTCAGCCTTGGCTGTGGACCCTAAAGCAGCCCTGTGACTGGTTTTGGCTACTGTCATTCATAGTCCAGGGCCAATTCTGTCTCCACATGGACCCACTTAATGAACCTATGTGATGCCCCCCTCAATAACCCAGAAGGAGTCATGTCCATTGACACATCTGCTATCAGGCTGCCATCTGCAGCCCCTGAGGAAGCATATCCTAATTCTTGCACCCACACTACTGACCAAGGTGCTAGAGGCAGTTCAATTTTCCAAGAGACCTGACAGAATCCATGCCCACTCAAGTCCGTGGTAACAGGCCTACCAACAGTGGAGTTTACTGTAGACCCAGCAGTAGCCATGTGACCTGACTCCAACCACACTTGACTGCAACCAGGGAGGCAATCCAATCATCCTAGAGACTCAAGAAGAGAAGGTCTTTCCAAATCTGTAAAGACTGGAAGAGGTATTTGTTCCTTCAAATGCCCCAACCAATAAATACCAGGCTACATGCATTACAAATAATCAGGCAAACATAACACTACCAAAGGAAACATAAGGCTCCAATAGCCAACAGTCACCTTTCATAAAATTTAAAATAATTATCACTTTTTTTTTAAACAAAATCTCAAGCTGTCACCCTAGGTAGAGTGCTGTGGTGTCACAGCTCACAGCAACCTCAAACTCCTGGGCTTACGTGATTCTCTTGCCTCCACTTCTGAACCAGCTGGGACTACAGGCACCTGTCACAATGACTGGATATTTTTTGGTTGTAGTTGTCACTGTCATTTGGAGGCCTGGACTGGATTTGAACCTACCAGCTCCAGTGTATGTGGCTGGCACCTTAGCCACTGGGCTACAGGTGCTGAGCCTGAAATAATTATCTTAAAACAACTCAAGAGAAGCAAGAAAATACATAGACAAATAAATAAAATTGGGGAAAACATACATGAACAAAATGATAATTTTAATAAAGCAAAAGAAGACATAAGAAAGAGCCAAATAGAAATCTTTGTGCTGAAGAATACAATGATAGACCTGAGAAATTCAACAGTGAGCTTACATGGTAAACTTGATCATGTAGAAGAAGGAACTAGTGAACTTAAATTAGCCAGTTAGAGGAACAAAAAGAAAAAGAATGAAAAGTGCAGAAAACATAAAGAATCTAGGGATACTATGAAGCATATAAATATATAAATTATGGGAATATCAACATGAGAAGAGAAAGAGAAAAGACCAGGAAGTTTATTTAAAGAAATAATGTATAAAAACTTCCCAAATCTTAGGAGGGAGATGGGCATCCAGATTCCTGAAACTCAAAAGGAAGATGAAATCCAGAGGATACTCCCACATCCATTAACATCAATTTTGTCAAAAGTCAGAAACAGAGAATCTTGCAAGCAGCAAGAAAAAAGAGATTCATCACATGCAAGGAAAATTGATAAGTCTACTGATAAGTCTTCAGTGAACTTCTCAGCAGAACCTGTTTACATGAAAGGAGAATAACATATTCAAAACATAGAAAGAAAAACCCAAAAATCCTATTCCTGGGAAAATTCTAAGTTATTTGAGATCCTGTCACAAAATTGTCATCCTAAAACTTTACAAAAAAAGTCTCTTGCATAGATCAAAGGAGCTTTCCCTTTGGTCTCTCCTTGGATAGAAATGATGGTGTGTGGGGGTGTGAGCACACGTGTGTGTGAATGAGAGAGAAAGAGAGAGCAATCGAGATCATAACCAGTATGTCTTTCAATTGACTTCTTTTTTTTTTTAATGTTGGGGATTCATTGAGGGTACAAGAAACCATGTTACACTGGTTGCATTTGTTGGGTAAAGTCCCTCTTACAATCATGTTTTGCCCCCAAAAGGTGTGGAACACACCAAGACCCCACCCCGCTCACTCCTTCCCTCTCTCTGCTCTTCCTTTCCTCACCTCTCCCTCATTCTTTCTCTCTCTGCTCTCTCCTTCCCTCACCATCGTGTCTTTAATTGTCCTCATATCTAAATAGAGTAAGTACATGGGATTCATGCTTCTGCATTCTTGTGAAGCTTTACTAAGAATAATGTGTTCCACTTCCATCCAGGTTAATACAAAGGCTGTAAAGTCTCCATTTTTTTAATGGCTGAATAGTATTCCATAGTGTACATATACCACAGTTTGTTAATCCAATTCATTTCTTAATCACAAATTGGAAGGGTGAAAGAGCAAATGTGGGCAAATTGTTACAGTTGCAATTAGTTCTCATTCTTTAAATAAAATTTATCTTTCCATCTTATGAGAAGAAACTCACGTTCAT
Organism: Arctocebus calabarensis; assembly: GCA_963573935.1. NCBI lineage: Eukaryota > Metazoa > Chordata > Mammalia > Primates > Lorisidae > Arctocebus > Arctocebus calabarensis. The sequence goes on from CAUYON010057544.1 coordinate 12,486, forward strand.
GAAGGGATTATGAACCATGTGTAGAGGTGAAGCTAACAAGGGTTATGGTGAAGCATAACAAGAATGGTTCATATGACTGATCATTTACCTGTGAAAGTGGATTGAGTGCCCTGTAAAAGCTCAATTAGTCTTCACCTTCTCACTCTCAACCCAATGACAATTATTTATTTTCTTCTCTTATTTTGATAGTAGACATTGCAATAACCAAACAAGGAAGGAAGGTGGAAGAAAAAGACAAAAAGCTAAATTTTAAGTTTCTATCAACCAGTATTAACCAACCTTTGTCTAAAAATTAACATCTACTCATATCTGAGGGTGTTGGACGTGCAAAATTATTTCTTTCTCTTAAAAAAAATCTTCATTTTTCTTAAAGGTAAAAAGATAATTTAATAATTAACTCACTTGCTTTGCATAATCTATGCACGATATTAAAAATAACAAAAATGTTCCATGACATTCTCATCCAGACAATGATGAGAATGTCTATTGTGTCTCTTTCAATTGTGGTAAAATACATATAACAAATAATTTCTCATCTTAACCATTTTGAATGTACAGTTAAAAGTTGTCAATTACATTAAAATTATTATGGAACCAATATCCTAAACTTTTTCATTATGCAAAATTGAAATTCTGTGTCCATGAAAGTACTTTCATCTCCCCCTCCTTATTTCTCTACCAACTACTATTCTACTTTCTATCTATGATGTTAGCTAGTTTAGGTACTTTATATTAAAAGAATAATACCTTATCTGTCCTATTGTGATTCATTTATTTCACTTAGGATAATGTCCTCAAAGTTTATCTATGCTATTGCATGTGTTAGAATTATCTTTTTTAAAAGTATGAATAATATTCTATTTTATGCCTATACCACATTTTGTTTATCTATTCACCGATTGATGGAAATTTAGGTTGCTTCCACCTTTCCCCGTTGTGAACAGTATTACTACGAGCATGGGTGTGCATCTATTATGTTTTTAAATTATCCTAAGAGATGAGCCTTAGAAATTTTGCAAGCTTCACATATTTTAGCTTGAATAAAAATATCAAGTTTTAATAATGGAACTGACATTTTGCTTTTGCCTTTCCCCCTTTCTGATCTGGAACATTTCAATTATCGTGACAGGAAAAAAGATTTCCATTTCAGAAAAGTCCCGTGTTTTGAAAAATAACAGATGAATTTCAATGCCTTCCAAAAAGTTTAGACCCCAAAATGAACTGAGATTCTGTTTTTTATTTTTTAACCTAAGATTAAAACTTTTTTTAAAATCCAGATTTATTCACACATTATCCAATTAGAATTTTAAACTGTCCTAATAATTTGAAAGAGATAGAGACGTCTTTATTTATTTTGGAATATAAATTGTCCTGAAAGCTGAACTCTTTTGCTTTTTGTATATTTCATTATTGCTCATATAATGCCACTCATTTTTAAAAAGAGTATCTGCCAGATACATGTTTGGACAATTTACATGGTGCAGGGGGTCCCAATGCCTTATCTACAGAAAACACTCAATATAGTTAAATATATTGTGTTGCCTAAGAAGTGTGTTTCACATCTAGTGTGCTAATATAGTCACAAACACATATGCAAACAACTTTTGCAGGGAAGGCCGAAACAGGTTGAAAATTCCATGGCTCCAAGTGTGACAAAAGTTATTGATAGCAATACCATTTATACTTCCATTGATACATGGTCATTTGGTGTCTGCAATGTATCTGGTTTAAAGCCCATCTGGATTATTTCTGTCTTAATGGCTACCTGGTCCTCTCTGGTAATGGCAAGGCAGAGAAGTTGCTGCCTATCTTTGCTCTGTGTTGGTTTCTTACAAGATTACAGATGTCTCCTTTACTGAAATACATTTTTGTAACTACATCATGAGTATTTTACAAAGATCATGGACCAGTCTCAACTGTCTGAGTGCAAAAGTTGCCCATGTCATTTTCAGCATCTTCGTTTTATTTCTATTTGGCTGTAAAAGTAATATTCAACTTGTTTCTGTCTTCCCTGAAAAAGATGTTTGCATATGTGTCTGTGACTATATTAACCTTTGACTCCTGGGTGAATTGCCAGATGACACTAGATTTGTCCTTGCACCTTATAAAAGGAACATTATTAAATACAATGCAGGACTTATTCGTAATCATTGTACCCTTGGATCTCTGTAAAATTTCCCAGGGAGTCTGTCTTAGGAATGTATTGAACATACAAATCTCTCATATGTGTACACTATAAAAATGTGTCATTCATTATAAGTAATTAAATAACAGACAGATGCACTATCAAAATTTAATTAACGTGCACAAATATTTAAAGACTTAAAACTGGTTTATAGGACGTGAAAGTGAGATATTTCTGATACAAAGCAGGCAATATCTAGCTTGTATAACAGTTTCATGAATTGGCCTCAGTGTATGTTTTACATTGTGAACACTTAGATGTCAGACAAACACACGTCCCCTTGTACCTGCCTTGTCCAGCAACTTCATGACTCTCATTACTGTCATTGAGATACATGAAACATTAAATGAGTGCACTTCTCCTCTTTTCATACAAAGTAGGTAATTTCCATAGAAATACAAAAATGAGTGAAATCACAATACCAGTAAAGCTTTATACTTTGTTTAAAAAGTGTCAAATTTGACCCTAACTTGACCCGTAATCTGAAAGGGGCCACAGAAAACACATATGAAACAAGGATAAATATGCTTTGGCCATGAACTTCTTTCTTTGGACATTTATGTTGACCAAGATTCCTTCCCAGTACTCAGCCCTTTGTAAAAGACCTTAGAATCTTCAGGAATAAAATAAAATAAAATAAAAAAACTACCTCTAGCCTGCCAAAGAGTTTAATAATGTTCTATTGTAGAATATGAAATATTCTTTGAGCAAAAAGATTTATATACATTCATCTATCTCTGCAGTAGATTAATATATTAATGTAATCACTCATATTTTAAAAAGCTCTCTTATGAAACTGGGTGCTCATATATATCCAAGATAAGAGGACAAAGAAATATATCTTACAGTATTTCTTAGAGACAGAAGAAAAATACCTGCTTTTCAAAAAGAAAAATTTTTGTCATAGAAACTGCCATCTTAGGAAAACTGATTTATTATGAGAATTGCTATGTAAGAAATAAGCAAACCAAAAAAAAAGATACGAGCAACTAATGTCATAAAATGCAAATGAAATTAACATACATTTTAACATATTGGAAAATAATACAGAAAGAATTATTAGTCTGAGTTTATGTACTATTACCAATAGTAGACATATACCAATGTAATAGTTTTCTGTAAAAACAGCCTTATGTTTTTTTCATGATCTTTGATCCTGCTACTGTGTGAAATATTATGCAAATGCAACACTTTCCTTCATGTTTGATTTGGGTTAGTTTAGTTTTTTCCGAGTACTTGAACATACTAAACTTCCTCACTGCTTTTTATGAGACAGGCAAGTGACCAAAGTACTTAAATTCCTGAAAATATAAACATATTTATTTTTAAAAATTAGTTACAAAAACATTTTTCTTTCAAAAGGATTTGCTCTTGTAAACCTCATACAACGTTCACCTCAAGACATTTTCTGCTTTCACTCACTGGATATAATTTTAATTATCATTGCTTAAAAAAATGTTTTCTCTAAACAGTAATTTTCTTGTTTGATAGTTTCAACTTGAATTGTATTTCCAATATAATTAATTCATCTTTAAAGCTTAGACTAATATAAAATTGAGTTAATGCATGAAGATTAAGAGGCTTAAGATTATAAAGAAAGATAATATAAGGTCACCAAGCAAGGTTTTAATCTATGTATTGAAGTTTCATAAAATATTTTTGCTATTTATAAAACTATTGTCAATGAAGACAACGGTAGCTTTAATGTGGTAGATGTATTCTATTATGCTGACCAGATTTGTGTTTTGGTGTTTTTGCGTTATGCCAGTGTGTTTAAATGCAAACATGTCAATGTAGACTATTATTATTCAACAAAGTTTATGAATGATATAAAGGATAGCTCAATAGTTTGGAAGACAACAACTGGCCTCAGTAAATAAATAAACAGCAGAAAGGCATCCCAGGCCTACTTCTTTGCCCAGAGAGCACAGATTTCATTTAGCAGGATGACTTTCCTATTTCCCAAAGGCCTATTAACATTTTTGTTTTTGTTGTTTTTTGAAAAAGTTCCCCACTTCTGAAAAGAACTAGAATTCTTAATGATCATGAATTGCTGCTTTGTTCATTTTTAATTTTCTGATGCTAAGCAAAGACTGAAGCCATTCCTTGTTTTCAGGTAGATATCTACAACCTGTCTTTACTTCTTTACATAACAATACGACAATGAGTTTTAGGCCTCAAATTCAGAATAATACACTATTTAAGTTTTACATGCAAACTATTTTTGAAAATTACCTTTTGACCTTTGAGTATCACCAATTTATCCTCTCGGTTTCAAAAGAAAGGGAGACTAGATGAAATTAGATATACTTGGTGTCTTTTCTATTTTTTTAAATTTCAGATTAATACATAGGTACAAATGTGTAGGTTACATTGTTTACATTTGTTACATAAAGGCCAACTCATAGTCGAGCCCTTCACCCAGGAGGTACCATGTCTCACTACATTGCACCTGTTAGGTGAGAGCTTACCCCCTCTTCTCTCTCCCTCTCCTTCCCTGCCACCTCACCAACTTGAGTTTAATTTTTTTTTCTTATATGGGCTTATAGTTGTTCACCTACTATTTTCATGGTAGTATTGAGAACAATGGATGCTTGCTTTTCCATTCTTGTGATACTTTCCTTAGGAGAATGGTCTCCAAATCCATCCAAATAAATACAAAAGATCTGAAGTCTCCATCTTTCTTCATGACTGAATAGTATTCCATGGTACTCTGACAAAGTCCTAATAATCAGAATTTACAAAGAGCTCAAACTAATCAAAAAGAGCAAACAACCCCATTTGTCATTGGACAAGAACATGAACAGAATCTTCTCCCAAGAAGACAGAGGATGGCCAACAAACACACACAAAAATACATATAGTCCCTATTTCTTGTATTTTTTAAAATCGGGAAATAATTATAAGCTGTCTTTTTATTTAGCCACAGAGTGGGAACGTCTATTATGATGATTAGTTTTATGTGCCAACTCTACTGGGTTAAGGTATGTCCAGATAGCTGGTCAAACTTTATTTGTAGGTGTGTTGGTATCTATGAGGGAAATTCTGGAAGAGATTACCATTTAAACTGGTAGGCTGAGCACCCTCACATTCATGGACAAGTGTTCAATTTATCCAGGGCCTCAAGAGAATAAAAAGTTGGAACACGGGCATATTGGCTGTTTTCTCGAGCTGGGGCATCTTCTGTCCTCAGATATAGTGCTCCTTAATTGCATCTCCATCCCTCAATATCTCACTCTCTCTCATTGGTCTGTCCTTCAGGAGAACCAAGACTAAAACATCTGTCAAATTGAATAAAGGAGCTAACCATTTTCTAGGTCAATTATGTAAAGTTAAAACATTATTCAGTGAATACGTGTTGGCAATTATATGCTTTTCAGAATGAATAGATACCTACTCATGTTCATGTGCAAAGACTGGTATAATGACCATCAATAAGTTGATGTGTACATTGTTTCATAGTTTAATATATTGTTTCAAAGTTTAAAAATACTTTGGTTGATTGATGACATTTAGGACACTGTTTACTGGACAGGTTAGAAGGCTTTTCTGTTGATGTCCTCATTATCCACCATATGTTTTGACCTCATGGTAATCAGTAGCTAAAACTGTATGAAATGGTTTTGTATTATAATATCCAAAAAGTAGATTCTATAACCAACCATATTTATCTTGTTCACTACTATAATAACAACCAGAACTCTTTGGTCTTGAAGAATGATGTACTGTGCCATGTATTCCTGACAATTAATAGGTACTCACAGCAGCTTCAAGCTTCCCCGCAGAAGATGGCACCACCCTGGCTTCCACCTATTAATTTGTTTTGAAGAATTGAGCCAGAATGTCCAGCATTCTTAATCCAAAGGTAGATGTCTTCACAAAAGCTAGCAGTCTTACTAGTTAACCCATAACCAACCAGATAATAATGGATTAGATAAAAGATAAAATTTGTGAGGGAGAGCTTATGTGATTATTTGTTTATAATATTTTGGGTCTTGTTTTCAAAATTATATTTTCTGATAGGTATATGAGAAAATCCTTCTTTATCTGTAATAAATAAAGATAATGTGGTTGGCTACATTTACTTAAAATGAAATGAAACATCCTTTGAATTATACCTTAATTTAAATGACCCCTATGTATTCGGGAATAACATCCTAATATTGGCATATACATGTACTAGATAAGCAGGTTGTGCAGTAAAAACATCATGCTTAACCACACAATTTCCATAAATCGATTCTTCAGATCTATATTCTTATTACCCATTTATATTTCTCAATATTCTAGGGTTCTCAAAACATAATTTGAAAAATACTGCAGTATGGTTCATCTATCTCTAGATTTTTAGAAATATTTTCTTCATATATGTTAATCCTTAACAAATACTTTTTTTAACTTTAACTTGTTTTATATAGTCTTTTAGGAGAATTGTTTAGTTTCAACTCCTTGTATCTTAGGAGAGAATTATTATATAATATAATTATAAATCATCAATAGTCTCCTAATAGGGATCGGCTCACTCCAACTAGCAGAAATGTATAATAGATTGGTTTGAGCAGCCTGAAATAAGCATTGAGTCAGCATTGAAAAATAAGGAGATTTCAAATAAACACACTGATTACCAGAATGGCCTGATAACTAGAACATCTGCCAGTGCTGGGAAGGCCTTGCATCACGGCAACACTCAGCTACTGCTCAGCAGTGCTGTGTGGTAGAATGAGATACACTGGAAAATGCTCCTGTCAGCCTACTTTACTTATGTTACCAGCCTGGCCACTGTAGGCATTTGAATTTACAATCAATCATTTGTTGTAATTGAACTTCACCTCTTTTTAATAAGGGGAAAACATTGAGAGCAGAAAATACACAAAACTAAAGCTTGTAGCCTCTGTAGAGATAATGAGTCAATATAGCACAAGGCGTTTCATCTTATCAAATAATGAACAGTAGTCGAAATGTGTCATGGTCAAAGTAAGAAGCCCCGTCAATCAGAACAAAGTATGCAGAAAGAGAATGTCACAGCATTGTAAATAAAAACTAACAGCACTTCAAAGTAAAGAAATAATCTCTTCATGTTTGCATAAGTTTTTCAGAGAATAGATAACTTATGCTCACTCTTTCTTCATTTAACAGGCATTTTTACACAACTATGAGTCAGACACCGTATACTGGAGAACACTGGTTGGAATAATTCTAACTCAATAGGGTATATTGGGACATGCATGAGAAAGGAAAGTAAAAACTTTATATTAGCAGCATGCTCTCAAAAACAGCCCTTTTCAATTATGAGTTGCACACAGAAAAAAAATCCCTATCAAGAATTATAAGGAATTAAAAGTTAAAAGACATCATCAACTGTTGTGAATGAGTATGAAGATAAAATGTTCAAAGCTTAGAATTATTTGTCGTTCATTGAAACATAGTTAATTTTATCTTTTGACTAACAATGTTTTTCCCAAATAAATTGTAGAAAATATAAGTTGCAAAGAAACATTTTTAATCATTGCTGTATGTAGTTTAAGCTCTGAGAACCCCAGCTATGACCTGGCATATTAAATTGGTTAGAGTTTGGTTATCCTTGTTAAACACAATCAGTACATTTCTATTTTCATGATTTCTTTTATCCAAAATACAGTAACTAGACATTAAGACTATGAAGAAGTTAATGATAAAAGTATTTAACATTAAATTCGATTAAAAATAAATTATGGCATAGATATAGTAAAATTTTTTCTAAATGAAATATTTTTTCAAAGTTTTCCAGAAGAAGGCAGCTATTTTAATCTTTCTTGAAAAATTTACATACTATCCCAAACCTTTTTGAGAACTTTAGCAACTGAATGAGTAGTTAGTCCTTTTTCTCACTTTAATCAAACATTTTAGCATGAATTCATTCACTCAGTTTTAAGGACCATTTCCTTCGAAATTATCCATAAATCTTCTATATCCTGTGGTAAAGAAAAATAAAATTTAACAACACTTTTTAAAGTCTTGAAATTAAACTATGCTGAATTTTTTATGAAATTCAAGGTTGAGTTTGGCAATTGGCATATAATCCTTTGGAAAGCTAGTGAGAGATTTGCAAAAATATTTTGGAAGAGACTTTTTGATATGTTGCTTTCTGTACATTATTAATCAGTCTAGAGACAGGGTGTTGCCCTGTTATTTATTTCAAAGAAAAAGCTCTTTACTCTTGGAAAACGGCCTTTAATCTTTAATACAATTTTTAATTCCCAATGTGCATTGTAATCTTTTTTTTTTTTCCCCCTGCAGTTTTTGGTGGGGGCTGGGTTTGAACCTGCCACCTCTAGCATATGGAGCCGGCGCCCTACTCCTTTAAGCCACAGGCGCCGCCCATGCTCTGTAATCTTTAGCAAATTATTTTCATGACTTAGATTTCAATTATACTCCATATGTAATTAGCATGATGAGTATTTAAGCTTTCAATAGAATCTCATGTGAATTATATATTAAAATTTGGGTACCATATATTTTTAAAAATTGTTATTTTGAAATAATTTTAGATCTATAAAAGACTTAAAAGAAATCATAAACTTTTGTGGAGTATTAAGGTAAAATGTTGCAAGCCTTTAATCATTTTTATTCACTGCAACATAGTCAATTTTACCTTTTAATTAAAAATATTTCTATATACTTTTCACTGAACTTTCTTTCATTTTAATATCTCATGCTTTACAAAAACTAAGAAATAAACATTGTGAAATATTAGTTAAAACCTTAACTTTGAATTTCAATTTCTTTCTTTTGTTTTGTTACTAACGCCTTTTTCTGTTCCAGTGTCTAAGCCTGTGTATCACTTAGTGTTTATGTGTCATCTCTCCCACATCTCTTTCAATCTATGAAAATTTCTCAGTCTTTTCCTGTCTTTTACAACCTTGACACTTTTGAAGATACTAGTTAGACATTTTGTTAAATGTTCCTCGGTTTGGTTAAGTTGATATTTTCCCATGAATGTATGAGGGTTGGGGATTTGGGAGAAGGTCCCTCCGACGTTAGGTACCCTTCTCATTGCATCATACCGAGGTAACATGACTTATCACTGGGATGTTTATCTAGATGACTTGTTAAGGTGGTATCTCAGGTTTTTCTATTCTAAAGTTTCTGTTTTTCTCTTTTCATACCCCCTTCACTAGGAGTGAGTCACTAAGTCCAGCCTATACACAAATGAGGAAAAAGTAAAGAACATCTCTTGGAAGGAAGGATATCAAAAATTGTGGCCATGAATAAGAAAAACACTATACTTAATAAATTTGGGGGAGAAACTTCAGGGCTATGCAAAGATTCTCTTCCACTTAATGTTTACCTACTAATTTTAGCATTCAACAGTGAATCTTACCTAATGCAATTACTTCTACATTAATTGTAATTCTTCTATAAAAAAAGTTTTGCTCCAGTTGGGCACAATAGCCCACGCCTATAATCCTAGCACTCTGGGAGGCCCAGGAGGGTGGATCCTTTGACGGCAGGAGTTAGAGGCTAGCCTGAGCAAGGGCAAGACCCTGTCTCCATTAAAAATAGAAAAATTAGTGGAGCATTGTGGTGGTTACCTGTAGACCCAACAGGGGCAAAGGAGGCTAAGGTAGGTTGGTTTGAGGTTGCTGTGAGCTATGACACCATGGCACTCTGGACTCTAACCTGGCTAACAGAGTGAGATTCTGGAAAGAAAGAAAGAGAAAGAAAGAAAGAGATTTGTTCCTTCTCCTATTTTTTATATACTTAGTGATATTTACTTATAATTTATATCAGTATGACCTCATAAAGATTTATTTCTATTTTATATTTTAATCTAATATTACCATGATTTATTGTTTAAGTTACTTCAACTCATGTCATTGAGAACTCCCTAAGACTGGCTTTCAGGTCACATTAACATGACCCATCCGTGTTTTGGTGAGTGTGGGGGGTATGTGTGGTGCTACAAGATAATAGTCTAGTCTTATATTTTTTGTGCCACAGACCTAGAATCAGCTGCTTCTTCATGGAACCCTAATTTATTTTATTGGCCAAAGATACCTGTGCTAGTTACCAAGGACTTCCACAAGCTATCACAAACTGGGTGGCTCATAAGCGACAGAAATTTGTTCTTTCACAGTTTAGGATGTCCAGAAGTCCCAAAATCAAGATGTTAGCAGTGTTGATTCCTTTAGAAGGTTATGAGAAACATATGTTTCATGCACCTTTTTGGGCAATTGTTGCAATTTTTTTATTCTTTCTTTCTTTTAAATTTTTTTTATTAAATCATAGCTGTGTACATTAATGCAATTATGGGGTACAATGTGCTGGTTTTATATATAATTTGAAATACTTTCATCAAGCTGGTTAACACAGTCTTCATCTCACTTTCTTAGTTATTGTGTTAAGACATTTATATTCTACACTTAGTAGATTTAACATGTACCCTTGTGAAATGCACCATAGGTGTGGTCCCACCAATTACCCTCCCTCCACCCATCCTTTTTCCCCTTCATCTTGGGCTGTAGTTGAGTTATAGTTTTCATATGGAAGTATGGTGCTTAAAAGTTCCATAAGTACCATACTTATGGGTGAGTACATTGGATACTTTTTCTTCCATTCTTGAGATACTTTGCTAAGAAGAATATGTTCCAGTTCCATCCATGTAAATATAAAAGAGGTAAAGTCTCCATCTTTTTTAAGGCCGCATAATATTCCATGGTGTAAATATACCACAATTTATTTATTTATTTTCCTTTTTTTAATTGTCTTTATTATTAAATTATAACTATATACAATAGTACAATCTAGGGGTACAATGTGCTGGTTTCATATACAATCTGAACTATTTTCATCAAACTAATTAACATAGCCTTCCTGGCATTTTCTCAGTTATTATATGAAGACATTTGTATTCTACATTTAGCAAGGTTCGCCTGTACCCTTCTAAGATGCACCATAGGTGTGGCTCCACCAATTACCCTCCCTCCCTCCAACCTTCCCCCTCGTCTCCATACCCTTTCCTCTTTCCCCATATTCTTGTGCTATAGTTGGGTTATACCCTTCATATGATAGCTATAAATTAGTTTCATAGTAGGGCTGAGTACCTTGGATATTTTTTCTTCCATTCTTGAGATACTTTGCTAAGAATATGTTCCAGCTCCTTCCATGTAAACATGAAAGAGGTAAAGTCTCCATCTTTCTTTAAGGCTGCATAGTATTCCATGGTATATATGTACCAGAATTTATTAATCCATCCATGAATAGATGGGCACCTAGGTTTCTTCCATGACTTAGCAATTATGAATTGGGCTGCAATGAACATTCTAGTACAGATGTCTTTGTTATAATGTGATTTTTGGTCTTCTGGGTATATACCTTGTAAAGGAATTATAGGATCAAATGGCAGGTCAATGTTTAGATCTCCAAGTATTCTCCAAACATCCTTCCAAAAGGAACGTATTAGTGTGCATTTCCACCAGCAGTGTAGAAGAGTTCCCTTTTCTCCACATCCACGCCACCATCTCTGGTTTTGGGATTTTGTTATGTGGGCTAATCTTACTGGAGTTAGGTGATATCTCAGAGTAGTTTTGATTTGCATTTCTCTGATGATTAAGGATGGTGAGCATTTATTCATGTGTCTGTAGGCCGTGCGCCTGTCTTCTTTAAAGAAGTCTCTCTTCAAGTCTTTTGCCCATCCTGAGATGGGATCACTTGTTCTTTTCTTGCTAATACATTTGAGTTCTCTGTGTATTCTGCTTATTAAACCTTTGTCATAGGCATAACCTGCTATACCACAATTTATTAATCTGTTGATGAGTTGTTGGGCACTTGGGCTTCTTCCATGAGTTAGCAATTATAAATCGGGCTGCAATAAACATTCTGGGGCAAATATCTTTGTTATAAAGCCATTTTTGATCTTTTGGATATATTCCTAGTAGAGGAATTGCAGGATCAAATGGCAGGTCTATTTTTAGATCCCTAAGTGACTCCATGTTGCAATTTTTTGTTTATAGTTGTAGCACTCCAATACTTGCCTGTATCATCACATTGGCCTTCTTTCTTACATGTCTCTCTGTGTGCTGGCCTGCTCTTGTAAGGACACCAGTCATTGGATTTAGGGTCCATCCTAATCTTAATAAGGATACCTACAAGGATCCTTTTGCCAAATAAGGTCTCATTCTTAGGTTCCAGGCAACAATTTGGGGGGCACACTATTCAACTCAATACAATTTTTAAAATGTTAAATTTTAAAATAAAAATACTAAGCTCATATGCATATATTTGAAATATATAAATAAAGATATCTACAGATTTGGGGACACATTTAATCTCTTAATTTTCAACATGTACATTTCAAAATATCTGTGTGGAAAACAAATCTTATGCTCTGGGTGAAATGTTGCCGTAAAGAAAAGGTTTGTTTTTAGTATTTCAGATAAATAAGAGGAAGGTTAAAACCATAAAATTCACATTGATTCCATTAGCTTAAAGTTTTTAAATTTTGATTTACTTAAATAGTGAAATATTTAAAAGATACATACATCAAAGGTATATTATAGTAGGAACTACTATCGACTACCTACATTTAACACATGATTTGGTCTTTTATAATGTTGATTTGTTAAAGGAAAGAAAACTATTCCACAAAGAACTAAAATATTTGAATAAAATTGAGGGCCCTCTTTACACCACATGTATCCATAGTCATCTATCCAAACAAAGCATTAATTTGTATGTTTTCCATATTTATGTAAAGGGCATTAGGCTATACATATTTCTTTTTAGTATTATTTTACTCTGTAACTTTTCAAGAATTATCTATGTTAATACATACAGATATAGTGTTTTAATAACTACAAATTATATAATTTTCTAGATATTAAAAATATAAAATAATTAGCTATTAATTCATTTTTCTATTACTCACAATTTAAGTCATTTCATTTCTCAATATTAAAATGATTCTTCACTTATTATCCATGCACAAAGAATTGTTAATTCTTTGGTGTATGTAGTTGCCTAATTGCAATGGATAATGCTAAATTGTTCTCCAAAGCGGTTATTCTTTTAGATATGTCTATTAGCAATGTAGATCAGGTTCTGGTTAAAGCCCACGCTTATTGGGTATAATAATATATACGTTTATTTGTAATTTTGCCAATTTGATAGATGTGAAATTGTATCTCATTGCTTTAATAAGTGCTTCCTTAATTTCTAGTAATATTGAGTTTATAAAATGTTTATTAGCAATTAAAATTTTCCTTCTGTGATTTTTCCTGCTTAAATTCTTGACTCTTTTTATTTATTTGTTTGATTACTTATAGAAACTCTGTATGCCCTCAGACATTAAATACTGGAAATCTTGGTTAGTTATTGAAAATGCAAATGTAATTTTGCAGTTTATGGCATATGTTTTAACTTTATATATATAGTTATTCAGATATATGAAATTTCAGAGTATCTTGCATATTCAGTGAAATGAATTATACTTTTCATTTGTTGTGTGTGGGCATATTATTTAAAACATTCGTTCTATCCTTTCATTCGAGTTGTATTTTTACATATAAAGTATTCATTTTTGTCTCCTTTTTCTATTGAATAAGTAATGTTTACAGAATCACGTGCTGAAGAAGATCTTATCGACCTAGAGGCAGTTTGAAAAATTTAAGCCTAGTCAAGAGTCAAGAAAAAGGAACTAAACAATGTTCTGTAGAGTTTTACATTGAGATGCCATATTAGATATTAATCATGGAAGATCTCTCTCATGTGATTCTGAGACCCCTGCTTCTGGTAGGTTCTGAACTGCTATATCTGTTAAGGATCTGCTCTAGGCCACCTCTTTACCTCTACTTCTCTATCTTTGTGCCTAAAAACTATAATATATTAATTTCATCTTGTTTTGATATTCGACATGTCAAATTTGCTGTTCTAATTTTTCTATGCAGGCAGTATAATGTTCTGGTTGTTGAGGTAATATTTATAGTCAGTATACCTGAATTCAAATCTCATTTCTACCCTCTCTTAATAATCTGACATCGGGGGCTCAGCACCTGTGGCTCAACGGGCTAAGGCGCCAGCCATGTACACCTGAGCTGACGGGTTCGAATCCAGCCTCGCCCACCAAACAACAATGACAGCTGCAACCGAAAAATGGCCAGGCATTGTGGTGGGTGCCTGTAGTCCCAGCTACTTGGGAGGCAGAGGCAAGAGACTTGCTTGAGCCCAGGAATTGGAGGTTGCTGTGAGCTGTGATGCCATAGCACTCTATCCAGGGTGACAGCTTGAGGCTCTGTCTCAAAAAAAAAAAAA
>CAUYON010057546.1:0-26148 GCA_963573935.1 Arctocebus calabarensis
ATGAGGCTGGAACCCTACTCCCTGAACCACAGGCACCGCCCCTCATTTGCACTCTTTAGTCAGGACTTTTTTCATTAAGGAGGAGAGACCTAACTCAAACTACCTCAATCAAAAGAGAAATTCTTAACACAGAACTAAAAAGGTTGGGGACACTAGCTTCAGGCAAGGCTGGATCCAGGTGCACAAATGCTCTCCCAGGGATCTGTGTTTCTCTCTTTCTAGGCTCTGTCCCTCTGTGCTGGTAAGCTTCTGCTGCACAATGCCACAATGACTGCTGAAAGCTCCAGATGTGCAATCTACTGAGTTGGCAACCTAGGTAGACTCATCACAGCTCTTCCTCTTTAGTTCAATGAAAATACTGGCATTGTGTTTTAGGTTGGCTGTGGATCAAAAGTCCACTTCTGAACCAGTCATTATGACCAGGATACTGATCAGACCTGGATGCCCGGACCTGGATCATGACGTTTGATCAGCCCCAACAAAAGGGAAAGTGTGGGAAACTTAGGGAAGTATTAAGAAAGATGGTACCTAGGCAGGCAAAAAAACAACAAATACCTCTCTCTCTGATGGTTCCCCATTTTTCTTAGAGTAAAAGGTTCTTCAGCACCTGCCTTCCCCGCCTCTCACTGACCCATCTTCTTCTGTTCTCCCCCTGGTCACTCTAGTCCAGCTGTCCTGGCCACCTTCCTCTGACCCAAGCATTCAAGGAGTACCTGTGATAAGGGCTATGTTCCATTTGGTCGTTTTCTCATGGAGACCTTCTTGAACACTGTTTTAAATAGCAATCTCGTCCCCCATCACTTCTAATTCTTTCCCTCTGATTTACTCTTTGCATCCTTTTTTGATACAATTTCTCAGATTCTTTCATTTCCTTATCACCTATCATGTGTGTTGTTCAGTGTCTCTACCTTCCCTCCGGTTTCCTGTTTGTCATCTGTAGAATGTCAGCTGCACAGGGACAGAGGTCTGTGTATCATTCACTTATATATGTCTAAAGTACCGACAGGACTGCCAGGCACATAGTAGGTGCTCATTAAGAATATGTGGAATGAGCCTGCTTCTGAGAGATGCTGTGTATCAGGTCCATTTGAGAGGAGAGGAGGGATTAGCCAGGGTCATAATTCCCAGCAATTCAACTCTTCAACTCCTCAATCCTGTACCTGTGGGAGAAACATAATTTTTTCCTCATGCACTGGCACAAGTCTTGCCCAGCATGCATGATCAGTTCATGGAAGCTTTCTTGAGATTAGAAAGTTATGCTCTAGTCTTGCACCCAGGTGGGGTGTAACAAGGGAGTACCAGATGCCTTGTCTGGTGGTGGTGGCAGTAGTCACCCAGTGGAATGTGACTAATGAGGTAGGTGGCATCAAGGCAGAGATGACAGACATTGAAAGAGAGGTAGAGCAGTATCAAAAACAAAATTAGTTCTGGCAGCACCTGTGGCTCAGAGGAGTAGGGCACCGGCCCCATATACTGGAGGGGCGGGTTCAAACCCAGCCCTGGCCAAAAACTGCAAAAACAAACAAACAAACAAACAAACAAACAAACAAACAAACAAACATCCCCCCGTCCCGAATTAGTTTTTCATTTTTTATATCTTGCCTTGGAATTACTCGGTCCAAAATCAAAGTGAGGATTATGGGCTGGTGATATGCTCATAACCATGAGGTGTCTTCATTTTTGTTTTGTACCAATGGATGAAGGCCCTTTTTTCCAGACTAGGGCACCCTCTCAAGATCACTGTCCGGTCACCAAGATCAAAGCCTCCTGCAGGTTTGGGCAAGAAGCTCTTACTCTGTTCACCTGAGCCACGGCTTTGCATAGTTCTGGGATGTGAACAGTGTTGATTGGGCCCTTGAGAGACCAATGCTTGCTGCCCACCTCCCATTTAGTCTGGTGAGGAATATGTGTTTGTTGCTCAGTCTACTTAGGCTGCTCCATAGAGAAATGCCGTAGAGAGCGCGCTGGGCCGGCAGTGGGTGTGGACGTGTGCCTATTCCAAACAGATGAGCATTTGGATTAGCTCATTTTGGAAGGCCCCGTTTGAAAGGTTATTTATTTCTTAGGGTCTTTCTGAGAAAGCTGCACTTTAGTTTAAATAACAAGACCAGTTAAGCAGCTTGTGGTGAAAGCAGAAAAAAGGGTAGACCCCAAATTAGCACTAGCCCCCCTCTTCACTTGAGGAACCCTATAACAGATCTCTGGGAATGTCTCTGTTTGCTGGTAACTTTGTGTGTTTCTTCAACATCCATCTGATGGCTTACCCTGACATTTCAGCAATGATACACAGAATGCAGAGTTATGGTGGCAACTCAGACACGTGAAGGAAACATTTGTTCAGCGGGGCTGCCGGGAAAGCTGTTCAGGAAACCTCTGCTTTTCAGGTTCTTCGTTTTGGTGTATGTCTTCCATTTTGTTCTTTCTCCCATCACAGGATACTGGTTACTGAGCTCTTGATTGGACTCAAGAGACAATATAGAATAAAATAGACAGTATTCCACAAGGCCTGTGGAACTGAGAAAGACGTGGGAAAAAGGCACAAGGTGGTGAGTGTCAACAGACTGCAGCTGTTACAGGGGAGGAGGAAGGAGAGATGGCTTAGAACAGTGTTACCCAACCTTTTTTATCTCACAGTACTTGAACCTATAGTTAAAAAAGAATATACTTACTGTGCTTTGAATTTCTTTTGAAAATAATTTAATTAATGACCTTTACAAATTTTCCTGGCACATCTAAGATTCTCTCAAGGCACGCTGGTTGAAAATCACGGGCTTGGAGAGAGGAACTGCTTCTTGCACACGCAGAGAATTTCCACCGAACTTTCAGTAACTTTTAGCAATTGTTATCCCTGCAGAACTGGATAGAACAGCTGGGGGAGGGATGTTCAGGTGAAGGAGACTTTTCCTAACCAGTTGCTCACTCTTTGCACTGTTTAGTTAGGTTACTTCCATATCTATTGTGTTTTAATTGAAAATTTTCAAAAAGACTGATTTAATTAGAATGAAATAAATCACAAGGACTGTATTCACTGTACCTTTTTTCTCTATGATCCAGGGAAAAGGGCTTCATTTACCAGCTGTGTGGATTCTGGAAAATTATTAACCTGCCTTTGGCCTGTTAGCTCATCTGGAAGGTTGGGTCAGTCATGGGATCTGCCTTGAGGGGTGGCTGTGGGTTCAGGGCGCGAAGGTGTGGAGAAGGCTAAGACCTGGTTAACACACTCACACCATCATCTCAGCCATCCCTGGTGTAATTTCAATGCAGGCTGAACATGGAATGTGACAAACTAGGCTAGTTTGTCCTAAAGACAGTCCCTAATGATTGTGGCAAGTGACAGCAGCAGCTGCCTCATGGGGTGTTGTCTCTGGCCCCATGCTGGGGCTGTGATGGACAGTGAAGGCCTGGTGGATAGATGGCTCCTGAGCACCAGGGACATCAGAGGGGGAAGGAGCAGCTGCTTGGGACGGGAACTGCAGAACAGACAGAAGGTAAGGTTGATGGGGTCACCAACACACCTGTCATCATCTCAGTAAAATAAATTGTCTGCCTCCCATCATGTCCTGAATGCACCTGAGATAGATCCAAAAGAACAGGAAAGGTGGTGCAGCCCCGGTGGTAAAGGAGACAACAAGGATATATTCTTTAATTTGATTTAACTGTCATCTCCCCTGCCCTCTCCTGGTAAATTTACTTTTCCACTGAATATGTTTGGGGCTGGAAGGATCTTAGCCACATCTAGAAGAATAAACTTACTGAATATAAGGAGTGAATGGACCCATAAACCTCAAAGTAACAGAGAACACTATTTACACTGACTTATACCACCAAGACGTTTTCTTATCTCATACAGTGGGAAGTTCAGCAGTAAGTTGGACTTTAGGTTTTATTAATCTAGAAAGTTCAGGTTTTAGCTGTCTCTGTGTTCTACCATCCTTGACATGTGAGTTATGTTCTTAGGTTGTTTCCCAAGATGTTTGCCAATGGCAGGTAGGGCAACATGCTTTCTTGTTTTCAACCAGTGTTTGTGGAAAAGACTGAGAGGGAGGGAGAGAGAGAGAGAGGGAAAAAAGCCATGGAATAAGCCCATCTTTGCAGTAAGACTGAGCCAATTTAGGATACGCACTCATTCCTGGACTAGTAATATTGGGGCCAGGTGGATACCTTGTGCTGATTGGCTGAAGCCTGGAATTTTAAGCCAATCATTAGCAATGGGAAGAAATTATTAGTATAAACTCGGATTTTCAAACTCAGCACTGTTAACATTAAGGGCTGGACCATTCTTTGTTGTGGGGCTGTCCTGTGACCTGCAGGGTGCTTCCCCATCCATCTCTGCTGATGCAGTGCAAAGGGCAAGGGCCATATGCACAGAAGGGAGCTGGGAGGAGGCAGGGCCTAGTTGGGGCAGGATCTTGTAGACCATCTTGAAGAGTTCTGTTTTTACCGTAGCAACACCAGGAAAGGACCAAAGGGAGAAAGGATAGTTCTAGCCAGGGTTTGGAGAAAGAATAGGTGCCAACAGGGAGGGATAACTGGGGGACAAGATACTGCTGCAGAGAAAGAGATGACTGATCCGTTTCAGCTAGAAACAGGTGGGAGTAGAAACAGGGAGAAGTGGATGTACTTGAGTGCTAATTAGGAGCTAACGTAGATTGAACACCGTACTGGAGTCACCATCGGGGGTGAGGAAGGAGGATATTGAGAAAGACTCGTGGGTTTTTGCTTTGCTCTCTCTGGGAACACTGGAGATGGTTCAGATTGTAGAAGGAAGATCGTGCTCTGGATATGTTGTGTTTGAGCCCTGTTCAGGATAGCCAGGTAGAAATGTCAAGTGGGCAGATGGAGGAATAATCATGGCATTAAATGGAGATTATTGGACTGGAGATAGGATGGGCATGGTGAGAACTCACCTTGAGGGACTCTAGCATTTAGTGGATGGTTAGAGAGCCACGATTCCTGGAAGGAGAGGCCAGAGGGGCAGAAGGAGCTAGGAGGAGTGCAAGGGACTCGGGGAGAGGCTTGTGTCCTTGGGAAGGGAGAGTTTGAGAGGGAGAGCTCGATCAGCAGTGTTCTGTGCTATGGAGAGGAGACAGAAGTTAAGGGCCAAAGCATTGCCTTTTGGATTTAGTGAGATGGAGGCCATTGGTGACTCCAGCAAGAACCATGTAGAAAGCAGTATGTGTTGAGATCAGAAACCAGTTTGGAGAGGCTGGATTAAAAAATTCATGGGAAAAGACAAAAGGCATAGAGTATATTCCTCCTGTAGAAGTTTGGCTGAGGAGAAAAGAAAGGGGAGGCTGGCTGGAAGGGTAGTGAGGACCAGGGAGAGTTTTTCTTCATGACAGACTCTTGACCATGTTTGAATGGTTTTTTGGTGGAGGAAACAGAGGTTTGAAAATACAGGAGAGACAAGGTTGTAGGAAAGGCAGGGAGGGATAGAGTCCAGACCCCATGATCGCAGGAAGGATAAAGGGCACCTCTGCTGTCATAACCAGAGAGGAGGGACATGGACGTAGTGGACCGAAAAGTTTCGTGGCTGGAAGTTGCTAGCATTCCTGCTTGAACTTTCCTATAGTTCCTGTAAAGTAGGAGCCTCAGTGTCTCTATAGAATGTGGGGGAGAACATCTTTAGTCAAATATGTTTAGAAATTCTGTGTTAAGGGTAAGCAGTTATTTTCCCCCAGGACTTTATGGACCCCTTAATACATGACTTCTCTGTGAGTGTTCGGGAGGGATGGTAGAGGGAATAGCAGTTCTGAGCAGATCACAGGGCTTTCGAAGCATCTCACAGGACCAGGGCATCCCAGCTACACACCCTGGGACATGCTACACCTTGATTTTGTGGTGGAAGAACCTGACACCTAAAGATGGGAAGGGGCTTGGAGAAAGTGGCTTGGCATGATCAGCAGCTGTGGAGGGCACTTTTGTTGGGAGCACAGTGGCTGCCCCTGCCTCCACCTCTGTGAACACAGCTGTCTTCTTCTTACTTGTATTGTGCCACTCCAGTCCTCAACCACAATTGGGGCAATCTGGTTCTACTTTGAAGGATGAAATTAGACAAAGAGACAGGCAATAAACGTTAGTGTGTAACACGAAAGGACACAGATCTACTGGCTCTGGGTTTAGCCTGTCTGGAGTCCCTAATAAAACTAGCTGTGCGTTCTTGAGCAAGTTACTTAAATTCTCTGTGCTGTGGCATCTCAGCTGTACACAGGGAGTGACCATGACATCCCAACCACAAAGAAGTGTTGTGATGATTAAATAGAATAATACCTACAAAGGACTTAGAATAATGTCTGCCTACTAACTGTTAGCTATTCCTGGGAGCACAAGGTAGCTGTGTTCCAACCTATAAACAAGGCAATAGAAAAAGCTACTCTGACAAAGGAAAGAAAAATGAACAGTGGGTTGAGCAAGGTAGAAAAGAAAAGTAGAGAAAGAATAGTTTTTCCGGAGGACTGGATCTGCCTTTGGGATTTTTGCAACACCTGTGTGTCTTTGCAATAACCCCCCCTGTCAGCTGAACCTAGCTCAGCGCCTTGCACACAAATACACGTGATGACCACAGTGGCTGAGACAGGATTTGAACCTGGGTCCCCTGGCTTCTGGTCCAGTGCTCTGATAATGACCACATGCAATTTGTTTAGGACTTAGATGTAATTCATCAAGACAAATCTCCTCCCAGAGGAAGAAAGCAGATCTTTGCAGCTGGCAGCAGATTGTGTCTGGGATTAGATTTAGTGTCCTTGGTTTCAAGAGCGGCAGAGGTTTGACTTTCCAGCTGTGCACGCATCACCTGATGGAATGTGTTGAGATTCAAGGTACGGGCAGCGGGTGGGGGACTCCAAAATCATGTCGGCCTTCTTCTCTCCAAGATGGTCAACTCAGTGATTAGTCTATGACATCATCTAGAAATTGATGCAATTGGATAATGTTTGCCTGTTGCTGAGTCCAAAGTTTGACTTGCTCACTTCTCCTGGCCTGGGATACTTTAGACTTCCTTTCCTAACTGTGGGAGGCCTACTGCTGCGGGGCTCAGACTTGAGTAGGCTGCTGCATTGCCTACAGGAGCTTGTTAAGCTGCTTCTTTTTTTGGCTGGTCTCTGGATTCTGACTTGGTCAGTCCGGATGGGACCCAGGACTCTGTGTAATAAGCACCTCAGATGATTCTCATATAGGACATTCAAGGCATTGCTCTTTGAAAGCATTCTATACTCTTATCTAGATAGTCTAGAAAGAATTCCAGAATTGAGAAAAATAGAGTAGGATTTGGAAAAACGATTTTGATGTTGAAAGTCAGAGTTCCATAGGGGATAGTTTTTTAACTTGAGCCTCAGTTTCTGGGTCTGTTAAATGGGGTTAATAATGGAGAGGCTTTGCTCTCAACAATGTTGCACAGCTCAAATGAGCTAAATGCAAATGAGGGATCAAGGACACACAGCTAGTTCTCTTAAGAGACTCCAGTTAACAGGCTAAATGCAAATGAAAATAGTCTGTAAGCTGTAAGGCCAGTGGCAGTAATTATTTTGTATTAAAGGAAAGTCTCAGTGCTGGCTATGTAACCTAACACTTAAATTTTCAGCAAGAGAGGGCTGGAGCAGAAACCACATCTATTTTCCACTGTATTCCTTGATCTAGCTCAGTGTCTAGTTGTAGCAGCAAGCTTAATTTTTGTTGATAAGGACCCAATATTTTAAAGCTTTTTAATGCAAATGAGTCATCATCCAAGATGCTGATTGGCTGACACCAGTTCTATTTGGTCAGATACTAAATAATGAAGAGGGAAAAACTGGTTATTAATGCAGAGAGGCTAGGAAAAGGCAGTGAATAGCAGCACAAAAATAGCCTCAATAATTATAAGTCTTACAAAGCCTGTTGCGACATACTTTATGAGTCAAAAATGAAGTGTGTGTGACATGAAATGAATCATTCTGTGAATAAGAGAAGGAATCTTACTTATTTAAATGTGTTTTGTCAGCAGTAATGCTCTCTCCTGAATAATGCATGCCCTTAAACAAAAGTGATGGATAGCTTCGTTGGTCTAACATAAATGAGTTACAATCCTTTTTGTAAAAAAAATATATTCACGGTAATTCAGCATTAAGTTGGTCCTGGCCTCGCCTTAATTAAAAGTCACAACACACTTAAGTAAGTTTTCACGTATCAGCCCTTTGCTCTTTGGGGGAGATATGACTAGCATCCTTCTTTGATTTTGGAATCGGATAAATAGCAATAAGAAGACCATGTATTTGCACTTACCTCCCTTTAGAGCAATCTTTCAGTATTGCTAAATGCTATTCTCATAAGCTGCTTATTTAATATAGCAAAAATGGTCATATGTTCATGCTCATATTAGTTTTAAGTATTTCCAGTGTTTTACTGAGTAGAATGTTTTGTTGGTGTATTGGTATCTTGTTTCCAGAGCAAAACTGAGTCAGATACATTAAGGCTACTAACTCCCCTGATTCGTTGTGATGTGTTGGAGATTTTGATTTCAACAAATAAATTCCTTCTTCCACTTCTGAGTTTGAAACACTTGAGAAACTCTTATAGAATTCAGGCCTAAAAAGAGATGCATATTTCTCCTTCATGAATGATAAGCTGCTGAGGAGGTTCTAGATCATGGCTAAATGCACTTGCTAAGACTTCCTTCAAGAGTTAGGTAGCTAAGACTGCAATTTGTTCTCAATATCATCTTTTTCCTTAGTAATAGAGTTCCCAGGCTTTAGTGAGCACATGTTTTCCTAGGAAAAAGAAACATTTCTCAACTTTCTTTGCAGCTAGATGTGGTCATATGACTAAATCCTGGCCAACCTTCAAGGTGTGTGTATAACTACTAGGAAGAGCCCTTAAAGTCCATCTTTAGTGCCTTTCTTCTTCTTCCTGGCTGAAAGGTGGATGTGATGGCTAGAACTCAGGAAGCCACCTTGGGCCATGAGGAAGCCATCTTGGGCCATGTAGGCTATCTACCTACATGCTCATAATGATGGAAGAAAGAGATAAGAAGTTACTGGTTTTCTGATAGCTATGAAGTAACATATTCACCCTGAACTGCTTACCTCTGGATTTTACTTGCATTAGAAAAGTATAATTTTCTATTTGAATTAAACGCTAGTTATTTTGGATATTTTTGACATTTGCAGCAAAACTTAATCTTAATAATGGCAGTTACAGGTCTCTTCTCCAGAGACATCCAGATCTAATGGCAGAGGGAAGGCCGAAATGTGTTCTCTGTAGAAAGATCACAAAAGGAAACTATTTGAAAGTGGCTGAGCCATTAATATCATGTTCTTTCTTTCCAACACCAGTCAGGTTAGTCATTGTCTACCCCAGAGAAAAATGGTGTAACTAATGGAAGACACATGAGGTTTGAAAAAAGGGGGCTTCTTCTGAACATGAGAAACACGAATGCACCAAAGATGGTTAATTCTGGGGGTCAGAGGGAGAGGTTCAGGAAAAAGCGAGAGAAGTATTTATACCAGGTAATATAAGACAGAGTTTTATATTCAAAAATGAGGAAAGGAGTTTGGTGAGAGGAGCAGTTATTTTGGCTGAATTGAGACTTAAAAGTCCTAAGTGTTAGATTAAAAAGCATCTTCAAGAGCATTTGGTCTGTCTCTGTCTGTTTTGGTTGCTGTGACAAAACGCCATGGAACAACAATTTCTGCCTAAACAACAGAAATTTATTTCTTGCAGTTTGGGAGGCAGAGAAATCCAAGTTCAAGGTGCCTGTAGAGTTAGTGTCTAGTGAGGGCACATTTCCCGATCTATAGATAGCACCTTCTCACTGTTCTCATGGGGCACAAGGGGTGAACCGGCTCTCTAAGGTCTCTTTAATAAGAACACAGAACCTGTTTGTGATCACTTTGCTCTCATGATCTCAGCACCTGCTAAAATCTCCACCCCTTAACACCCTCACCTGCGGGGGTGGTGGTCAACACACCAAATTTGGAGTGACACTAACATTCAGACCATGGCATGGTATAATAATCTTCATTTCACTGATGAGAAACAGAGAGGTTAAGGGACTTTTTCAAAAGTTGGTGACAAGTTTTCTGTGGGTGCCATTTAACTGACCAGGACCAGAGTTCCAAAATCTCAAAGATCTGGGGATTTCCACAGAGATTTTGTGCCTGCACGATCCCTGTTGCCTCCCTCTTCTGGGCCTTTTGCTCATGCTGTTCTCTGCCTGTAGTTGCCTCCCTACCTGATTTCCTTGACTCTTTTTCAACCTTAATGTTTCAGCTAAGGCATCATCTCTTCCAGAAGTACTTAGGTCAGTCAGGTGAGGGCAGGTTCTGTTGCAGCAACAAACACTTCCAGATTTCATGGATTAAAACAATTTTCAATTCTCATCCCTGTTACACATCCATGACATGACAGCAAAGAGAATCTGGTCATCACTGTAGATCAGTCCTCCAGGATGGCTACATCTCAAAACATGCTTCACAGTAGCTGAGGCGGGAGATGAGAACACGGCACGTCCTGTGCTGACTCTTTTTTGTTGCAGGTTTTTTTTTTTTGGCCGGGGCTAGTTTTGAACCTACCGCCTC
This sequence comes from Arctocebus calabarensis, assembly GCA_963573935.1. NCBI lineage: Eukaryota > Metazoa > Chordata > Mammalia > Primates > Lorisidae > Arctocebus > Arctocebus calabarensis. Next base: position 10,551 of record CAUYON010057546.1, read on the forward strand.
CTACTCGGTTAGCCACAGGCGCCGTCCCCTGTGCTGACTCTTAAAGGAAGGCACGCCACCCTGGTCATGTGTGTGTTGGCCAGAGAAACCACCTAACTAACTTGCTTCCATGAGGCAGGTCAATAGTAATAGAATCCTTCCCACCAGGAGAGCAGGCAACACAGTTCACAGCAGCCCACCACACCTCACCTGCCCTTCCTTGGGCTCTGCGAGACTTGTGTTCATCTCTCCCTTCATATCCTAACCTCGGGTTAAGGACTTCACCATTGGCAGGCACATTCATTCAATCCTCATCGTAGCTCTGTGGAGTCAGTATTGCTAGTGACCCATTTAGTTCTCACAACATTCTTAGGAGGGGAGACTATGAATCCCCATTTCACAGATGATGAAAGTGAGACACAGAGAGGTTAAGTGCCTAAGATCACAGGCTATTAAGTAGCAGAACCAGGATTGATCCCAGGCGGCTGTCTCCAGAGTCTGAGTCCTTAATGTTTATGATAAATATAACATGATTAGCTATGGGTCACCTTCTGTTTTAAGTGTCTGATGTGTATTAACTCATTCACCTCCTGCAACAAGAACATTTTGGGGTACATATTCTTCTCATTGTTATTCAACACACATGAAGCTGTGGCTCAGAGAGGTTAAGTAATCTGTCCAAGCTCACACAGGGGGTTTCAATCCAGGGAGTCCATTTTGACATTTTGTCACAGAGCTGGTTCATTTATAACCTACCTAGTATAGACCTTTCCACAATGGGACCATATGGATTTGAGTCCAGCTTTAACAAACAGCACAAACTCAGACAAGAATGGGCAATCTATCCCATAGAACAAGCTCTTTATAGTTTAGTGAGAAATTAAGTGTGTGTGTGTTTCTCTGTGATTGATAAATGCCTTTCAGTTATAGTGTAATTCCAATGTTATGTCTAATCCTGCACTGCTGGAAATTTGGGACATTTTTCTTTGATCTGCCTGCGAACATTGTCTGTGTTCTGGTTCTGATGACAAGCTATTCTGTGTCCCAGAATAGGGACATCACATCTCACATTGACCTAGGTAGATTAGTATGTTCATTTATCATGCATTTATCAATTTGTTCAATAAATATTTATCAAGCCCTGCTAAGGTACTATTGTAAATACTGAGGATCTAGAATTGGAGACAGTGAGATACCTGTCCTTGCAGCATTTATACTTTAATGGGGACAGTCATATCATACACAAATAAATGAGTGATAAGAACTAGGGAGAAAAATTAAGATGGGAAGGGAGGTAGGAGTGCCGAGCGAGAGGGGAGTTTCTTATCTAGATGGGAAGCTGGGAAGACCATGGGGAGATGAGTCCAGGAGGAGAATGTGAAAATGTGAGCCATGTAGATGTCTATGAGGAGTGCTCTATATTTGCAAGAACAGCAAGTGTAAAGGCCTTGGGGTGTAAGGGACAGGGATGAGGAGCAGCAAGGAGGGTGTGAGGCTGGAACAGAGCAAGAGAGACAGAGTAGACCTTGGGGCAGTGGGGGTCGACAGGTCATCTAGGACTTCAGAGGCCATTGTGAGGCCTTTGGGGCCTAGTTTGAGTGTGCAAATCACCTCTGAGGGCTCTGAGCAACAGACTCACTACCCACAAAGCCCACGCAGGCTGCTGTGCGGCGAACTGGGATATGGGATGGCCCACCAAGAAGGGGTGGTTGGATAAATTACAGCACAGTCAGACCTCAGATTAAGCCATTACAGAGATTGACTTAGAGTTTGCCAGTTGCTTTGCAGGGAATTCCACAAGGAAATGCTGAGTGAGAAAGCCAACATGTAGAAAAGTATGGGCAACAGCCTGTTTTTGTAAGGGCTTTTCCTACTTCCCACATGCATGTAAATATATCCGTATGGATTTATGGGGAAAATTATGCAAAGATACATACTAGATAGTTCACGGGGCTACATAGGTTATGAAGGGAGTGATGCTTGTAAAGGTGGGAGAGAAATGAAGGAAGATTGCAGGTTAAGCAAATTGTGTTCCCAAAAACCAGTACATTTGAAGAAATCACATTTAAGCATTTGTGGAAAAAAAAGTATGTGGGTGTGCACATGCACTTGTAGATGTATATTATACAGTATTTATTGTTTATAGTACGTGTATGTTATATTATAATATATAAATAAGAACAAATCTTAATATCAATATAGCATTAATCCTATGACATGGCAGGACTAGTCACTTTTACATGGGGAAAGTGAGACTCTTCCCAGGGCCCCACAGCCACACAGCTGCCATACAGGTGCAGTGAGATTCCCAGAGGTATGATGCCACAGCCTGCATTTTTGTATTTCCCCACATTATTTATGCCTGTACCCTTTTTCCTCCTCCTAAAGGGGAGTAATTTACCTTACTGTAATGGAAGGAACAGACACTTACAAGATTTTCCATGAAGTGACAAAAGATTTCCTGAAATGTCTGAGCTGTATAAAAGCCCTTCAGTTCCTGATTCAGACCTGCAGGGGGCTGAGGCCATCACAAAAGGGAGTATTTACAAGAATGTCCCAGGAGCTGATTTTCCCCCTCCCCAAAAGGCAGGTGAAAGTAGGGTGAACTGGAAATTCTTCACACTGGAAAAGACAAATTGCCCATTTGGAAGGAAAATCCAAAGAAAGAATACCCTATTATGAAACAAATAAACAGACAACAGAAAACGATAAGCATTGGCAAAGATGTGGAGAAATGGAGACCCGTGTGCATTGGTGGGTTGTAAACTGGTACGGCTACTGTGGAAAGCAGGATAGTCCTTAAAAATTTTTGACATAGAATTTCCATATGATCCAATAATTCCGTTCCATATACCACCCCTCCAATTGACAGTGGAGTCTTAAAGAGATATTTCTACACCAAAAGGTATAAAGAACCCAAGTGGCCATCAACTGATAAATCAATAAGCAAAATGTTATTGTGTCAATGACACAATGGAATATCATGTCAAAAAGGAAGGAAATTCTGATACATCTTATACCATGGATGAGCCTTGAAGGCATCATCCTAAATGAAATAAACTAGATGCACAAAAGGACAAATATTGTGTAATTCCCCTTGTATGAGTTACTGAGTTATGTAGAGTAGTCGGATGCATCGAGGCAGAAAGTAGAATGGTGGTTGCCAAGGGCTGAGGGTAGGGAGCAATGGGCAGATAATTTTAAATGGATATAGAGTTTCAGTTTGGAAGATATAAATGTTCTGGGAAAGAATGGTGACGATGGTTGTATAGCAATGTGGATGAATTTAATGCCATGAACTGTACGCTTAAAAATGGTTACAATGGTAAATTTTATATCAGGAATATGTTACCATAATTTAAAAGAAAAAAAAAGGTGAAAGAAAGGATATACTGAATAACTAAAAATCTACCATTCCCAGTGGATGGGTTCCCGGGACGATCCTATCAGGGAGAACGTGCCGGAGCCCATGGGTGCCTGCCCCCTCTTGGAACCTTCATAAAGTGGTGGATGCTCTGTGCCCCACAGTTCACAGTGTCCATTATCTCTCAGTGATCCTGGGGCTGCTGCTCCCGGCCAGCTCTTCTGGATTTGTTCCTTGTCCTGGGATCATCTCACAACCTGAACAACTGTGTCCAGATTTGGAGGCTCCTGGGTAGGAGGAATGACTGGCCGTCAGCCACAGTGACAGACCTTGGAGATATCGCCTTCAGAGCAAACCTAGTGGCATTGGGGAAAATGCTAGAAGCACACTATGGCAGGAAAAAGGGGAGGTAGTAGTCTTATGGGACCAGGGACAGTCATCTAATTGGAATTTCCAAAGGTTATTTAAGTCTCCATTTCAGTATTGGTGGTATTTAACCACCTTTTTTTTTTAACCTCCTTCAGGCTATCTTAGGGAAACATTTCTCCCCAAGGAGGAGAGTAATTCATTTCACTTAGTTGGAAGCTGCGGGATGTCACAAGAACAACTTAGATGTGGCTGTGCATCTGCCAGCTCTGCGATGGCAGTCCCCAGTAGGGAGAAAGAGTTATCACTGTCCCTCCTCGTGGCTCATTCCGAGTGCCTTGTTGGAGACAGGGACACCCTGTTTCTCATCCTTTCTGCTCCCTAACCGGCCCCTTGCTCCCCCTACCTACAAAGGAGAGGATGTTCTGCATGAGGACATTCTGTGTGAGTGCCTGGCAGACACCTGTGAGCACAGACTGTACCTTTCAAATCAGGCATCACCTGGTCAGGCACACAGCGCCTCCAGGGAAAACCTGCCCTCGATCTGGGCAGCCACGGGAGGGAGAAGTTTGAGCTGAAGATCTGGGACACTTCTGCTGCCGGGAGGAGGCAGGAGTTGCAGCTTCTGAGCAGCGGGACTCAAATCTGTAAACCCTGGGGAGTATGTAGCTGAGAAGAAGCTGCTGCTTACCTTGTGGGGACAAAGACTTAACTGTGGGAAAAAGAAATGATTCCAAAAGTAATCAGGCATTCACAGCTGCTGGTATTCTCTTCCTCGACTGTGACTATCTCCCCAGCGTTCCCTTTGCCTGGACTGTGAGTATGAACCACAGAGTTTGTTTCTCAGTCTGACCGTCCTCCCTAGTTCTGCTGACCTGTTCTTCCCACCAGGCGCTCACTGTCTCTGACTCTCTAGATAGATTAATTCCTCGGGAGTGAAGTGGACTGAGTCTCACATCCCGAGGCCTAGAGGTTGGCCCCAGAGCAGCTCTTTGGGGAACCAGGAGGGCTACACCCTAGAGGCCCCTCGGTAGCTGTGAGGATGGAGGGAGGCCCACCCCACACCCCATTGTCTGGGAACTGACCGAAGTCCAACTGCAGCCGCTTTCCCTGGTTGGCTTTGTTAATTCATCCCATATGTTTCCTCCGCTGACTGGTAAAAGAAAACCTCAGTGTCAGGTTGCGCCCGAGGCGAGTCAGAGCGGCTCCCCCTGACATCTCTGTGATCCTGGGCAGAAGCTCCTAGGGCAGGGCAGCATGACCACTGTCCCCGGAGAGTGTGTGTGTCATGGTGAAGGGCACACGGGGCGAGGGCCTCGGCAAGGGGGGCAGAGGAGTGCCCTCTCGGTGGTCTCCCTGCCAGAGTGTGAGGCCGGGCAGCCCTTTGGTGGCTGGGGCCTTCTTTCCAGGTGCTGTCCTGGCCTTCTGAAGACAGGTTTGGTTATCAAATCTATCAGTTTTACACACTCTCTGCTCTGCTCACTCCATTTCACAGACTGGGTAATAGCTCCACTTTCATTTTGCCAGGGAGGAAAGTGGGATTCAGAGCGGTCAGGGAGCTTGCTGGAAGTCACTCAGCAGGCAGTGGGGAAGCCTGGGCTTGCACGCATGGTGCTGCAGACTGCGCACTTTTCTCCTGCTCAGATGTGGTTTGCAGCGTCCCAGCGGAGTGTGGTAGGAGAAGGCAGCATCTTGCAGGGAGGGTGCCCGGAACTGGCTCTATTGCCTGCTCTTGGTCAGTCCCCTCTCTCATCGGGAAAACAAAGGGCTCGGAGGATCTTAAGGTCCTTTTAATACTCCCCGATGCTCTGACCCACACTCCCCATTTTTCGCTTGTTTTACTTTCCAGTGTAAACCCATTTCTATTTTGTGTTTCCTTAGAGTTCACAACTTCAAGGGCATGTCTCCCTCCCAGTACCAGGCCAGCTCTTGCGACAAGGTGAGCCAAGTGTTAGGGCTGCAGGGTCCAGGATGGCAGTGCAGGGCCTCAAGGCTCCTGCTTGTGCCAGCATTCCTGTCCTTGCATTAAGCTGACCACGTAACCTTAAAGCCCATGCAGTTGTTACCACTGAGAAGCCTTCTCTACCATAACCCGGTGCTCCAGCCACCCATGAGGAAACTCCATCATGGCTGCTAGGATGGTTCACACCTGTTTTTGCAGCTGGGATGTTTTGGCCTCACTGTTTATTGGTGCGTTTGTCTTTTCTACAGATACATGGGCCTCCTAGATGCAGAGACTATGCCTTTATCACTTTTGGTATAATAGTGCCTAGTACCTATCGCATAGCAGAAACTCAACCAAAATTTGGGGGATGAAGGAAGGAAAAGAGAAAGGAATTCAGTCTATTTGGCTTTCTTCTGCAGTTACAAAGTTATAGAAAATCTGCAAAGCGCATGGGTCAGTCCGCAGGGCTGCGCCACTGTACAAAGGCGTTTTGCTTGGTTACTAGTCTGTCATTCAACTCTCTCATCTCTCTCACATCTTGTCCCGCCCCCACACCCACACACACTCTTTCTCACACAGCCTTACCTTTGAGCAATATAATCAATTTTAATGGGTCTCATTTCCCTTCCCTTTAACACCTAGAGAAATACAATGACGTCCTCTTTAATTTCTCTTTACTGAAACTCATGAGTAATGTTTAAATTCTTCAGGCCCATTCGTATGTCTATAATCACCTCTCTTCTCTTTCTGTTTCCTCTGGGAAGCATTAATTTTAATTCGTTACCATATGCATACATATGTGTGCGTGCTGGTGTTTGTAGCATCAAGTAATAATACGTTTTTCAACGCTGATTTCTTAGAGCATTTTTGAAACATTTTCTGTTACTTATTTTTCTAAAATAGAAGGAGTATGTCAAACTTACAGAAAAATATTTATGGGCTTGGAATAGTGTTAGCTGCACACCCAGGCAGTTCTTTCTATAAGTTGGGTCTGTGTGCTCAGAGGGGTTAAAATATTGATGGCAGTTTTCATGCTGCCATTTGAATCTCTTGAACTTGGCAGAAAACACTGCTTAGTCCACAGTCACAGATTCTGCAGTAATTCAATAAATACTGATAGAACACCTTCTATGTTCTGGGCCTGGCTCTTCAGTATTGTGGCTGTGATAACACAGATAAGTCATTGGCTTCGTGAAATTTGCATTATGTGGAGAGAGAAAAGAGCAATCAGAATAAGCAAAGAAATGAATTTGTATAATAATTAGAAAGTGTGATAACTTTTGTTAAGAAAATAACTTGGGAGCCATAGATGTGGGTGAGCTGTCTCAGGTTAGTAGGCAGGGGAGGCTACTCTGAGCTGAGACCAGGAGCGGGAAGAGCCCAGGGGAGGTAAGGCTTCACGCTGCAGGAGCAGCACCTGTAAGGCCTGAGGTGTGAAAGAGTTTGGTTTGGAACTTGGCAGAAGGCCGGTGAGGCTGTAAGCAAATGTGCAGAGCAGAGGAGGTGTAAAGGGAGGCAGGAGGAAGATGCAAGGATCGTGCTATGACCTTGTGCGCCAGGGCAGAGCAAATGGATCTCACCCAGATTTCAGTGGGAAGCCATTGCTCATTCTAAGCCAATATGATGTGGGCCACTTTCTCAGTACAGAAGGTCTGTGGCAAGGTGATGATGGAAGCAGAGGCCTGGTGAGGAAACAGAGTCCTGGGTCCCTGTGAGGGGTGATGTTCTAGACATGCTGTGGCAGAGGGAGAGGAAGGGAACGGGATGCATTTGGGTATGTTTGGGTGGCAGAGGGGACAGAACTTGCAGACGGTTTAGATGGGGATGTTCAATGGAAGGACAGCCTGCTGGGGGATGGGAGAATTCAGAGTTCACGTGTAGGACCCCGCAAATCATCTCTTCCTTCCAGCCGTGCTGCCAGCGCTGTTGTGCTGGTGACTATAGGCAGTCAAGTCAGTGGCTGCGTCCCGTGTTTGACAAAGCCCAGTGTCAACTTGGATGAGATTTCCCAGCTGGTCTTCAGGGCACAGGGCATGTGGTTGGGACAGGAAAAAGAATAAAAAGGTCAAGTAGGCCTGAGCCCTTGAGTGCCTGCTATGTGCCATGTGTGATACTGATTGTGAGGGTGGAGAAGAACGTTCAGTAATTTTATCAATGACAAGAATGTCAGGTGTCTATGGAGCCAGAGGCAGAAAGTACTCTCGGCTGGTGAGTGCCTGAAGCCTCACTCCACAGAGATGATGACATGTCACCCGAGGCCTGAAATTTGCACCGACGTTTGCCAAGCACTGCCAGCAGTGGCAAGGACAGAACGAAACGAGTCAGGGATGAGAGAGAGGATTTACTGAGTTATGGAGGAAGAGCTGCAAGTCAGTATAGCTGGTGCGTAGACTGTGGGGGAAGGGGCAGGAGTAAGGTTGGTGCAACCTCCTGTGACCTGCTACAGGGTCCAATCCATACCTTTTGTAAGATGGTCGTCAATAAAATAAAGGTTTCTGAGCAGAGAACACGCCACAATTAAAATTTCATATTAGAATAATGGTTTTGGCTGGGGACAGAGAATAGAATAGGGGAGGTGAGTCAGGATAGAATTTAGGGGTCCAGATAGGAGGCTAAAACAATAATTCAAAAAAGAGTTAATAAGCACCTAGAAACTCAAGTGACAATGATTACAGCTCACAGCTCCATGGTACTTCCTTTGTTCTAAGTGCTTTATCTACATTGACAAACACCTTCCTTATGACACTCCTGCAAGGTCAGTTCTATTTATTGCTCCCATTTTACAGACTAGTAAACTGTGATGTAGAGAAGTAAAAGTGTTTGCCACGGTCGCACATTGCCCAGTAGGTGGCAGAGCAGGGATCTGACCTCACACAATCTGGCTCACAGCTAAGGAATGAATAGTGGCCTGGGAGAGGAGACAGTCATGATGTAGAGGCAGAACCGAGCCAACTCGGTGAGACTGGGCAGGTGGAGGGTGGTGGTAAAGAAGAGAGAGGGATTGGAGAGACCCTGGAGATTGTGAGTGGGGCTTGGCACAGGTGGTGCTGGGGACAGCATCGGTCCATCCTTTGTCTGGGTGACACTTGGGGTAGCAACTTGGAAGAACTGCCCCAGCCACTTGTGTGGCATTAACAGAACCCTTGTAATCCTGTTTCTTGGCTTGATCGAGGTGGATGGGGGTTTCCCCAACAGGGTCGGCATGCATATGTGTAATATGAAGATTTCACTGGAATCTCACAGGGATTATGATCCTGGATCCTGCCCTTCCAACCTCCCAGGGATACTGTTAGCAACAAATGAGATGATGAGAGCCAGCCCAGTGAAATGAGAAGCCAGAGGCTTCAGCTGGAATTCTCTCCCAGTCTCTGAACTCTTTCAGGAAGTCGGTGAATGTCACTGAGCCGCAGTCTCCCTGCAATGCAGAGAGATGCACTTTGCAAATGGTTAGGCACCTTGCAAATAAGCACTTGGGTGGCTGCTTCCCTTGTAATGATGGGCTCCACAGGAGGGTGCTGTCCAAGCAGATCATTTCCATTGATAGAGACATGTGTAATTGTCAAACACAAGCACTATATCGACTCAAATTTTCAAATGATGCTCTGATCACTGAACATTTAAAAAATGTTATTAATACATTGTGTATATTTTCAGGGCACATATGATAATTTAATATATTCATATTATTTATAAAGATCAAATCAGTATAATTGGGATTTTCATCATTTATATATTTGCCTTTTCTTTATGCTAGAAACGTTCAAATTTCATGCAGGGCTGGGGAACCTGCAACTTTCTGATTTTAAGATTGTCCTTTTGTAAGCACCAAAAGAGGCAAGAAAAGCTTCATCTCTTTTTGCTGTACCCCTTTTAATGCAAGGATTTGTTATATAAAACTTGGATTCTGTCAAAAGGGCCCACATGTGGCCTTCAGGGGTTCCCCACCCCTGAGTAGACACCACTGAACCTGAAGGTTTGAAAGAGATAGTATCTATCACGTTCTTAAATACACATGATGTTCTTAATGTGTGTATGGTAGAACCCCCTGTAAGTCGATCACCCAAGGGACTGTAACAAATTGGTCAATATGTGGAGGTGGTCAGCATGAGGATCTAGGCCTCCTGTACTGATATGTACATGTGGTTCATGTCCGGTCTGTGAAAATTAGGCAACTTAAGGAGGTGGTCAGTGTAGGGAGGTGGTCAAATATCAGAGTTCCACTGTATCTGAAATCTCACAGTGATATCCCAGCCAGGATCCATTCATTTTACAAGCATGTGTCAAGCACTGACCTGGACACAGAAACGAATCATTCAGAAACATTCCCAGGCTTGATGAGGCTGCGTCTTAGTGAGTGTAGACAGGCAATAAATAAACAAATAATAAAATAAGTAAGCTATCTCATTTTAGATTCTGTTAAGTGCTGTGAAGGAAACAAGGGCGATGAGAGGAGAGTAGCAGCCACTTTTCATGGGTGAGCAGGAAAAGGCCCTGTGTTTGGGGAGAGAACGCTCTGGGCATAGAGATGACCAGTGCCAAGACCAGTGGTTCTCAACCTGTAGGTTGTGATTCCTTTTAGCAATGAAAATACATTACGGCATTAGGAAGGTTGAGAACCACTGGCCAAGACCCTTAGCTATGGGGCCTTTTTCTGCCCAAGAAACAAGAAGCCTGTGTCTCTGTAGTGTTGTGGGTGAGGGAAACAGTGATAGTCAATGAGTCTGAGGTGGGCAGGGACCAAATTGTATAGAGTTTGACTTTATTCTAGGGTCAAGCGGAAGCCATCAGAGGGTTTGACGCAGGGCGACATTATTTGAGTCAAGCTTCCCAAAGTCTTCTCCCACCACTGGATGGAGACAGGATTGAGATGGGGCAAGAGTGAGCAGGGCAATACCAGATTGGGGACAGTCATCCAGGTGTGGGGGGTAAGAGAAGCTTGAGATATGTCTGGGGGACTTGATGATGGGTTAGACATGTGCGGTGGGAGAAAGAGAGGTGCTGAGACTGGCTCCTACGTGTTGACCAGATAAGGAAACTCTTGGATGGAACCTTGGGCTGCCTTCTCATAGGCAGGTCTGTGCTTTCTTATGAAACCGTGGTCAATGGGGACCTTGGATTTTTCCACACTCAGGATAGTCCTATCATCAAAGAGAGTAAGACCTGTTCAGAACAAGAATTTTTGAGACATTGAGAGCTAGAGGTGGACCAAAGAAATAACAAAAGTTGAGGAGTAGAAATGGGAAGAATGTTCTGGTTTCTATCTTGTTTTTCTTTTCTTTGAGACTGTTTATTGACTACTTCTCTATCCCAGTCACTCTTCTTTCGGTCTATAGGCAAAGCCAGGAGTAAAAAACAAAAAAAGAAAATCGCTGGAATGTGATCTTTACATCCATTTCAATTCAATCCTGGCTGGCTGTTACTTCTCTTCCTTTTTTTTTTTTTTTTTTTCCTCTGAGATTATCCACTCTGCTGGGCCATGGAAGAGCAGAGAATGGAAGGTGGGTGGGGAGACACTTGTGGGGATGGGACATTAAGGAGCTGGCTTCATGTGTTCCTCTTCCAACTTCACATCTTGGGCTTAGGGTCACATCCACCACCGCTGATGGAATTGAAAGGAAGAGGTATGCCTGGGAGAAAAGCTTCTCTAAGAGGATTCCAGCATTTCATCCCTGTCGTCTTGTAGCTCTGCCCCAAGTTAACCCTGAAGCAAGCAAGCAGGCTTAGTGGAGCATTTATTTCAAGGTTTCATAATCTCCTGTTTGACAGCAGCTGGTGGTACAAAGTGTGGAGTCTACTGGATCCGATTATGTAACAGATGGTTCTGTTTTCAAATTTACTCCAAATGTTCAGATGCTTTTTTGCTAAATTCATACTTCCCATCTGATACTACCCCCTGGGGCTCAGCTTTAATCTGGGTTGTAGTTTGTAAGATTTTTTTTCTTTTTTCTTTTAATCTTCCAACAGAAAGAGAATCCCTGAATACCACCAGGCTTACACAGGGGCTAAACAAACACTAAGATGAATGACCTCTGAGGCAGGTCTCACCTCAATCAAACCTCCTGCCAGAGGTGGGCTCAGATGTGCCCCATTTGGAGAAGCCTCGAAACCCAGCTTCAACAACCCTGAGATCTGAACAGTCTGTTCCTTTCCTCAGGCGGCACATGCTGTCAGCGCATCTCAATTTCTAGTAGCCCATTCAAACTCCTTTAGCAGAGAATAAAGGCACCGAGTAATTGTATGCGTGGCCCATTGTGTGTCTCTAGTTGTGTCACCTTGTTCCTTAGAAGGGTTTTCTGTTCTTTATTTTCAGGTCCTTTTCCCGCTGCTGTGAGTTAATGGTCTTCCTCTTCTTTCTCTCCACTCCAGCTGCCTACAGCTGTCAGCCACCCACTCCAGCCCAGCTTTTCTAGCGTTTTCATCTTCCTGCCAGCTTTACAAAATTTAATTTACAACAAAAAATGTTGTCTGAGCCTTCTTTTCTTTATGAATTTCTGAGTTTCTTTATGAGTTTCTTTCACTATTTAGCAGCCTCCTCATTCTCTAAGCACCTGTTCCTGGGAACTTCTTTTGACAACGTTGTGTTTTACTTTGCCCAAGTGCATGTTTCCAGGGGACACAGGAAAGAGAAAAGAGGCCTGGGAAGATGGAAGGTGCCCCAGAGGGCCGAAGAGAGGCAGTGCTGGGAGGAGTGGGCTGGTTTGGAAAGCTGGTGCTGGGCCCTTGGGTGGCTTGCCTATAGCCACTATTCACATAAAAATAAGGGGGATGGATGGTCACCTCAGGCTGGAGCTCCCTGGAGTTGTACAAAGAAGGGGTTCTCCTGCCAATGAGCTGTGAGGCTGGGGACTGCTCACTCCACGTCTCTGGGATTCCATTTTCCCATCTGATAAGGAAGATTACATGTAATGACAGCTACCTTCGTTTCTGCTGCTACTTCTAAGGCCCTTGTGAGGAAAAGACCCATCCCTGGTTCCATGTGTGTGTACCTTTTGTGTAATGCATACATACTAGCTAACTACATAATTGGTGGGGCTCAGTGCAAAATGGGAAACTTGGGGCAGGGCCCTTGGTTAATGACGATGAAGAATTTTATGAAATTGACTGCAAAACATTAAATTAGGTGTGAGACCCTTTTGAGGCCTTGTGTGACCGCACAAATCACATGCTCATGAAGACGGCTCCCATGCTGTGGCTACCATGTGACAATTAAATTCATGAACTCATCCTGGAAAAAGTGCTGCACACCTCATTACTGAATATCACTGCAGTCTCCAGATGGCCGAGAGGCGGACATCAAATGGGGCTGTAATGATATTCAGCAATGAGGTATGTAGCACCTTTTCTAGAAACAGTTCACAAACTTAATTGTCTGACCGTGTATATAGGTGACTAAGTAAGGTCATACCCATGTGGGAAGGTGTGGTTTTCTTAGAAGAGAGATGTCATTTCCTGAGTCAGTCAAATGAATAATAGACAAATCCTCAGATAGAAAACCAGATACTAAAAAATGACTCTTAAGCTTCTTTGTCCTAGTTTGAGTCCCTTGAGTCTAGACATCAAGCAACTTGTGCCTTTGGACACTGGTGGTTTCAGTGTGATGCACCACTGAAGCGTGGTCCTGCAGCTCCAGCAGGATGAGGTCCAGGGCCACGGAGGGTCAAAGGCCAGGTGGGTCACATTTCCAAAGCAGATTCTCAGTTTTACATTATACTCTGGGCCTCGTTTCCGTGCAAAGGCAGAGAAAGTGTTGTTCCGCAGAATTATTCTTAGAAATACACTGTAGCTATGTGAAAGAAAGTCTTTAGTAAATTTCTAGTGGAGAGGGGTGAGATCCCATGGGAACACTTAAGAAGTGGAAAATGATTGCCAAACTACTAGGCATAAGATGAGGAAAGGAGCTGGTGTGGACCCTGAAGGACCAGAAAAGGACAGAGAGATGAGAATATGGGGCAAGAGGCACAGATGCCTGGGAACCAAAAATGAGAAGACTTGTGGAGAACACATGTTCAAGAAGGGAATTTTCACTTGTTTGATATATGTGATATAAGCTCTCACTTCTTCTTAGTTCTTACATCAAATTTTTAGTAGAGTCTAGATTGTGTAGTACTATGCTGTGTGTGTGTGTACGGATGTGCATAATCCTTTTCTGGGTATGTGAATAGATGTTGATTTCTTGTGTACTGCTTTATTCAATGGAGAGACAGAGACAGCATCTGTGAACAGGATACCCAGCGCAGAGGGATCCTGACAAATTTCTGGGCTTCCTCTGGCGCCATGGGACTTGGTGCTGGAGAGGGCAGAGCAGGTGGTTTAAAGGAATTTCTTCTAGAACAAAAGAAGAGGGAGGAATCCAGCTTACATCTGCATTTTCTTTCCTTTTGTTATTACTGAGTCTTTAGAAAAGTCTTGTTTAAACATTCCAGCTTGGTCTCAAGCTGTAGTACAGACTGTTGAAAAGGCTCATGTGTCCACACTTGGACCAGAAAGTTGAAAGGGGTGGGAGGGAGAAGTGCCCTCTCTGTTCCCCTAGGCCACCACACTGGTAGAAACTGTTCTTCATGAGAGATGATCACAGGGATGGTGACTTCTGAGCGCAAGCACCTTGGTTAGAAGAACTAGTTTCCCTACCCCACCCTCACATGGCCATTATCTCTTCACTCCTATTCTTGAAACATCTAGGGTTTTATTTCTTTAAAAAAAGACATTTGATGTCCTTTGATCATCTGTTGTATATTCATCGATTTCACATGTTTGGAGTTTGGGAACCATAGTAAGGGTTATCTTGTGGGCAAATATATGTCTGAGTATTCTGAAATTCCATAAATCTTAAATCATGCCATGATACATGTCTGTGGAAGCTTTCCCCTAAAATAGAAATGCTGTGATAGATCCCACAGTGTTAATATTTTAAATAGTTGATAAATGAGTAAAAATGCAATTTAGTCATTAAAGTTTAAAAAATTCTGTCAATGTTTTTCATCTACTCAGCTGTGCCCTCTGAGCTCATTTTCCTACTGTGGTTAAAGTGCATTTTATTGATAGTTCCTTCAATCTGTGTAAGAGGGGATGCCAGGGAATCAAACGAATGAGATTTTTAGTGTACAGAAAAAGAACCTTCTCTAATAGGTAATTTCTTAAGAATGCTATTTTAGTCAAGGTGTTTTGGAGGCAGGGAATGGACACTCACAGAAACTGGTTGAAATATAAGGAGAAATTTTATAGAATTCCAAGGACAGGAAATGAGTAGTCTTCTTATCTGGACATCAGCATTAGATGATTATAAGCCAGGACAAGGACCCTAAGGTAATTCTTTCCACCGCTTATAGGCCTGGGTGAGAAAGACTACCTTTCAAGTCCCTACCTTGGTTTGTTTTTTTTCTCTCAACCTTCTTGTCCCAGATAATGCCATGTCTCTGTGGTGGTCTGTAGTGGATGGTGGCATTGTGGGTCTGAATCATCTATTGGGCAGGTTCTGAGGCAATCATGGAGCTGTGAGATAGTAGCTAGAGTGGGCAGATTGACACCTGATGGCTTTCTAACTGGGTAGTGGTGTCCGCAGCTGAAGTACTGCATCTTAGGGGGTGAGGAGATTTCTTGGTTCCTAAGCAAACTAGTTCAGGAGATGTGAGAGCGGTTGAGATTGAGCAGATAAAGAAATTGAAGAGGAGAGGAGTTTTCATTTTATGTATTTAATTTTTTGTACTTTGAGTTTTAAAAAGGGACTTTGTAATCGGTGGGACCACACTTATGGTGCATCTTAGAAGGGTACAGGTGAAACTTACTGAATGCAGAATATAAAGCTTTTAACACAATAACTAAGAAAATGCCATGAATGCTATGTTAACCAGTTTGATGAAAATATTTCAGATTGTATATGAAACCGGCACATTGTACCCCATGATTGCATCAATGTACACAGCTATGATTTAATAAAAGAAAAAAAA
>CAUYON010057547.1:0-33386 GCA_963573935.1 Arctocebus calabarensis
TCTTTATATAGTGATCAAGAAAATGCCATGAAGGCTATCTGTAACAGTACGATGAAAACATTTCTGAATGTATATGAATCATGCCCTATGATTGCACCAATGTACAGAATTATGATTCAATAAAATTATAAAAAAAAAATAGTATGTGGGACATAGTAAATATTTCTAACTTTATTATCAATTTAAAAATAAAAGTAATGATCAGAGAAATTAGTGGTCTTATTTGACTTATCAAATAATCACCGTACATTTAATGACACTGTGAAACTTATTTTAGTCCTGTGAAAGTCAAAATGACAGAGAAATAAGAAAACTAAAACTGAATGGATCAAGCTAACTACTTCTTGGGCTGTCAACATATGTCTGTAGATGTTGGCTGTAGCATGCCATCAGGCCATCTACTTTGGTTTCAGAGGCACAATTTTAAAAAATGTATACTCTTTCTTTACTCTCAAAACCAATAACCTCTGAAAACATTTTGTGCATCAATTTATTACATCATTTCTTTTTTATTTACCCATTCAACAAAATTTTAAGATATCTCTAGCATCAGTCGTTGTGACTTATAAAACAAATCACAATGTTTTCGGGGACAATGATATATACTTCTAATAACAAGTGTCCTGATGCCAATTCATCTTATTTCCCCTTAACACAAGTCATATAACATCATCTATAAGCCTCTCTGCATCTATTCTGGCATAGTGTGTGTAGTTATTTCGCCTCTCTAGTGCTGTATCTTTTCATTAATTCCTATATCTTTCTTTCATTCCTTCCAGCCAAGTGTTCTCTGTTCACATAGAAAACTCTATGTGATGACAGATTGTCTACATATTTTGTTGGATTACTCATGATGACTGGCTATTGTATTCCTAAAGTTAACCTACCTATATTTTGCATTATGGACTTCGGAGATGAGATCGTTTTCATAAAAAAAAAAAAAAAAAGAAAGAAAGAAAGAAAATAAAAGGCTTACACCATATTTCACCATATTCTGGGAGCTCCCTCTTCCTATGTTTCTGAGGTGCTGGGTGCATTTATCTATCATAGCTCTTATTACTTTATAACAAATTTCCTTAGTAAGCTCTAATCTCAGAGAGACCAGAAACTATTCTTTCTCATTATCTTTATTCAGTACTCAGCATAGCATTTGGCACATAGTAAAACTTAACCTATTAATTAATGAATAAATTAATTAATTAGAGAGCCGTGGGAAATGTATGCTAGATAGTTAAAATATTCTGCCCCAGATATCTTCCAATTTTCATTATTTCCCAGATAACAGCCAGTCTGTTTTCACATAGAGTTTTCTAGAGTAGTTTGACAGAAATTATTTCTTTATAAATATAATTCTACTGTTTATGCTCTTATACCAGTATTAAGCACATAATAGATTGTAGATCATAGCACTAGAAGGAGTTCTAGTTTATTCAGTTTAAACTGCTGCTAATATAAACATATTATAATCCATAAAACAAAATATATTTGGTCATTCCTTCAAAACATAGATAATTCCATTGTTTCATTATTATTACTTTTATACAGTCATATATTTCTTTTGAAATTAAAGACTCTAGATTTCTGGAGGATTTCTTTGTTTTTTTTTTTTTGTTTTTTTTTTTCAGTTTTTGGCTGGGGCCGGGTTTGAACCCGCCACCTCTGGCATATAGGGCCAGTATCCTACTTCTTTGAGCCACAGGCGCCACCCAAATCCTTAGATTTCTATAGCTTATAAGATATCACAGTATGTTGCTAAAACAGGTGTTAATCAAAAGGACTATTTTGCAGTGTTTCTAAAAATGTGGTTCCAAACAGTAATAAGTTCTAATTTTATTAACTTAAAAATTAAGAATAAAGGTTATAAAACTCCCAGGAAAGAAAGCCCCACAAACTCTGAAAATATATATATTATTTGAGACAGGATATCTGGCTTTAATTCATAATATCATAGTCTTTATGTTACAATTTTAAGTTTCTTTACCTAGAATTGCAAGTGATCATTATTCCTTTCTCCACTATGGCCGTCAAATTGAAAATATTTTTCATTTCCAACATCAAGGACATCCAGGGAGATACATTGTCGAGTCATAATCTATAGTCACAGAGTTGGGTTGAGCCTGTGGGCTTCAGTATGGGGGATGGAAGTCTCATGTAGATATTGGGGAGAAGAAGCAGTGATTCTGAAACACTATTTTGGAGAAGGAGGGGGAACATTTTGAGAATCACCACCATTAGGCATCACAAATATTAAATGAAAAAGAAAGAATTAACTGCTATTAATTGTATAGCTAAAAGTTGTCCATTGTGCTTTATGTGTTAGATTTTAAATGCATCAAATTTACCCATTAAGGGCACTAGACGTGACCATGAAGAGTAAGACTATCTAAATCAAGTGTGAAGAGTTGAGAGGGTCGTAGTAAGCAGAGAAACTATGATTTAGACCAGGCATCCTCAAACTTTTAAACAGTGAGTCCAATTCACTGTCCCTCAGATGGTTGAAGGGTCGGACTAATAGTTTAAAAAAAAAAACTACAAACAAATTCCTATGCACACTGCACATATCTTATTTTGAAGTAAAAAACAAAACAGGAACAAATACAATGTCACACCAACTCATGTGGCTCGGGGGCCGTAGTTTGAGGACCCCTGAACTATCAAGCGTGAGGTTGCCTTCTCTAATCAGCCCTCCAAGTGGCGGCAGTTGCAAATTGAAGGTGAGCAGCGTTTCACCACGTAACAAATTGCTGGTGACTCACTTGGCCAGATGTGGATTTGAGATCCTTCACCTTTCATGGCTCACACAAAAAGAGGGGAATCTTTTTTGGTTAATGAAGCTTTCAATTATTAGAAGACTCATTACTAGTCCTAAATCCTCAACATGTGAGTGGGTTTTAATAACCTAAGTCACAAACTGCATGAGTGAGTGAGTAATTATGTTTCAGAGCAAATTATTTTCCCAGATAAGAGTCATACTTAACTTTAGGAAGCAGAAAAGTTAAGGTCAACAGGTGAAACACCTGTACAATTACTGTGGGAATATCTCCTGCTACTATTTATATTTTAAGCCATTACATCCCATAGGTCAAAAGCACTCTTTAGTATTTTAACTGTTCAACAAGTTTTGTTTCATGCTGTTTTCAGAACACTAGGGAATCCTGATTGGCTGGTAAATAAGTTAATTTTCCATCCTGGCGTAACTTTTACTATAATAGTTTCAACAGGAACATTCTCCTTTTACCTTTAGTGTCTGTGTTAAAATGCACTGGCAGAACATGACCATGGTTAACATTATACAATTGCCTTTGAACAGTTTCTCACATCTACAAATAGTCCAAAATGTTCAAATTCATAAGGTGAATTCTTACAGATACTCCAGTATCCATAAGTCATTCATGTTCATATTAATTGTTTTATAATAATTGCCAAAAGTTTAAAAACAGTATAAAGTGAAGCATGAAAATACAATTGCCACAATCGGAACGGAATTAAAATTTGTGTATTGGTCCAAAATGTCTAGAATTATTGGCCATAACTAGTGTGATATGTGAGTGGATTCTAAGGAAGGAATCATGTTTTATAATCTCATCCAAGATTTTTAAAGTTTATTCCTGCTTTCCTCCCTCAGAAATACTGTTTCAAATATATTCAACAGCATTTTCAAATCTGAATTAAATAAATGTGGAAAGGCATCAAGTCTCTCACAAAATTGAGTCTATGAGAAAGTGGTTCGAATGTCACTAATTATTTTATTGGAATAATCATGTTGTAGCTTTAAACAAACTTAAGCTTTAGTCTACTTGAAGACTGGAGTGCCAGGATGAAAATAAAGACCCTTCTGCTGAAATAGAGACGATTGAATTACATTTAACGAGACGCAGGATGTGGCACTCCAGCTATCTAACAGTGACGGGCTGTTTGCCACCCCGGCAGTTAGATCGGGTTTCCTTTGCCTCATACAATTTCAGAATAATTTTATAAAAATTACATGATTGACATCATGGCATTCTTCCTGCTCTGATTTATTTAAATGTTAATACCTCCATAATAAATATATACTTTAAAAATATTAACAGGGAAGGAAAAAAAAATAGTTTTTTTTCTCTAGGGTTAAGTTTTTTTTTTTAAAGGCCTGTTTATTGAAGAAACTAAGATGACATTTTATTTACTCTAAAGGCTTTTCTCGGATTACTGTTACTTTTCTATTTTCTGTGTTTTCATTAAATGAATTAGTAACACTTTCTACAGTTCTTTCACTTTTGGCTACAAAAACATGTGAGAGAATACAGTAAAATAATGGGTAAGGTATTTTTCTATATACAATATTATTATAATCATTTTAATAGTATAGTAAATATTCCCTTTCTTGGTTCATTCTACCTCTAATTTGATTCTTTTTTTTATATGTAATTCTTTGCAAAGTCTTGCAAAATTATTTATCCTAACAGTAGGCACTCCAACACCCATTATGCACTATGAGTTCAGCCTCCATCCATATAAATCAAGTTTGGGGCATGTTTATATGTATTCATTCTGTCAGAAAAGTGCATATTTTACGAGTATATTCGTTTTATAGTACCACTCCTACTGGGGAACCTCTTTGATGGTAAGGCTCATATGGATTGTTTCCTGTGAGGGTCCTAGTACAACTTCTTTCACACAATGGTCCTTAATAAATGTAAGGGAATGACTTCCTGACTATTGTCAGGTTCCCTGGAGATACAGGATGGGGTGGGCAGCAAGGGACAAAGCTCACTGTCAAAACTGTTAAATTTAGATGATGAGCAAACACAGAAGTTGAAACAAATTCAGAAGGTTTCTGAAGGTCTCTGACCATTCCTTGAAAATCTGATTCAAAATTCAAATCCTGAACCCACTAACACCCATTTGAAAAACAAACCCTAGTATTTAAAACACTGGTCAAAGACCATTTGCTTATCTTTAAAAAAAGAAGTTTTAAAAAAAGGATATGTATTAAAAATCTATATTTAACTGAAGAAATGACTGTGCTCTATTTTGGATGTATAGAAAGGTAACTTGTAGTTGAGTGATGAAATAACCTTAAATAATAGAATTTCATTTGGTATAAGTTTGACACGAATGGCTTTCATTTTGCTCAGTCCTCTGACCTAGCAGCTAAAACTCAGGTGTTATAAAATTTAAGAGGTAAGGCCTTTTCCTGTGTAAGTAGGTGTGGGAAAAATTTGCCTCCCTTCTCTCAGAAGATTGATGGAGCTGTTGGTGTGGGAGGCGGGTTTTCCTCAATTGCACTACAATAAGATAATACTGCAACTGAAAGAATAAGGCTGTGTACGCAATGAAGGCCTTAAAACAGATGAGACAGTGAGGAAATTGCAGTTACACAAGTGTTTTTTCTCCCAACTATAAAGCATTTTAGTATTTTAGTATTTCTGTATATATGGATACATAGACACAGGTACACATTACACACATATGTATGCATATTTATGTATACATATAGACATATACACATAGGTATAATGCATAGTAAAGGTAGTTCAAAAAATAGTTACTGAACTTTTCTGCCAGTGAAATTGTAGAAATTCAAAAATAATGAACATACTCCCTGCCATCAAGAATTTATAGCTGAAGCTGGTATGGTGGCTCATGCCCATAGTGCTAACACTCTGGGATTCCGAGCTAGGTGGATTGTTTGTGCAAAGGAGTTCAGTACCAGTGGAGACCAGCCTGAGCAAGAGCTGGACCCCATCTCTACTAGTAATGGAAAAACTAGCCAGACGTTGGGGCTAGTCCCAGCTACTCATGAGGCTGAGGTAAAAGTTTGAGGTTGCTGTGAGCTATGATGCCGGGGGCATTCTACCCAAGGAGACAAAGTGGGATTCTGTTTCTAAAAAAAAAAAAGAAAGAAAGAAAGAAAAAGGAAAATGAAAAAAAAAAAGAAAGAAAAGAATTGGCAATTGAATTGAAGAGGCAATGTAGGACTCGGTTCTTAAAAGTATAGGGAAACAATCTTCTAGAAGGCATTTAAATAAATTCTTAAAAGTTGACAAAGATAATTAATCATTTATTTATAAGTACTTGGTTAAATTGAGGTAGTTTCCAATAATGTGTTGTAAAATATCTCTCCTCTCCTGGATGATACAAACCCTCAAACCACAAATGATACAAACCACATGTGACATGTGATTTGTCAGATCTTAAGTACAAGAGGAAGAGTTGGCTTTTGACCCGTTGTCTTATTCTGAATCACTCTCAGATTTCAGTCTTGGAAAACGTGATAAAGGCTATTTTCAGAACAAAAACTACAGGTTTCTAATTGCAGCATTATAAATGGTTCTAAAGATAAACACTATCCCCAGAGTTTCATTAAAATAAATGGACTATGTATACTTTATGTTCTAAAAATAATATTCACATCCATCTAAATGGTATTTTTTACAACTGATGGGCTAGTGGCCTATTTATATCTTGATTAAACTTTAAATATTAAGAAAACTAGGGCTCGGCGCCTGTGGCTCAACGGGCTAAGGCACCAGCCACGTATACCTGAGCTGGTGGGTTCGAATCCAGCCCGGGCCTGCCAAACAACAATGACGGCTGCAACCAAAAAATGGCCAGGCATTGTGGCGGGCACCTGTAGTCCCAGCTACTTGGGAGGTGGAGGCAGGAGACTCGCTTGAGCCCAGGAATTGGAGGTTGCTGTGAGCTGTGATACCACAGCGCTCTATCCAGGGTGACAGCTTGAGGCTCTGTCTCAAAAAAAAAAAAAAAAAAGAAAAAGAAAACTAGGTAATTTGTGGCTAACATTTGCATTTTAAAATGTTTTGTATCCTCTAAGTTTTTTATTCACTGCATATTGGAGATGAAATACCACTTTTCAGTCCTTCATTTTGTTATATACACCTGCATAGAATCTGGGATGAAATTGCAAAGCAGAGAACATTCAGTAACATCATCTTAGGGATGCTATTAATTTAGAGATGAACCTTCTACATTTCTCAGTGGTTCAAGTAGAAGTGACAACAGCAAAAGAATTCTATTATTCTTTTTCTCTCTCCTCTCTCCCTCACTCCCCTCTCCTCTTCTCTCTCTCTCTCTCTTTTTCTCTCCTCCTTAGTGCTGCTCTGCATCATCCCCCGCCAATAAAGGCCTTTCATACAAGCAAAAAAAAAAAAAAAAAGAATTCTATTATTTAACGATTTTATGTAGTAGGCTGTCTTTGTGTGAAGAGGCAGTAGAGTGTGATGAGAGAAATCTAACCTCTTCTTTTCATTTTGGGCATAAACCAATTATGTGTTATTAGATAATGAATTTTGAGTCCTCAATTTCCTTCTCTATAAATGAATTAATTTCAGTTTCTTTTAATGCTGAAAATACCATATACTGAAGCATATTTGCAAATCAAAGGGTGAAATTTATCACTTAAATTATTAGCAATATTTAATTATTTTGGTTAGAAGAAAAAATGTAATGTTTCATATTGCTCCATGTAAAACTATAATTTCAGTTGAGGATTACAGTGTGAAGGCTATTATATAAAACTCCATTTTCAAAATATTCAACAATATCTATCAAAGCCTTAACAAAATCATATTAATTTATTAAATAAAATATTTATAATATTTTTCCTACACAGACTAAAGTGGAAACGTAGGATAAAAGTTCATTATTTGGTTCCAACATTAAGGGTAATTGCTAAGCATTTGACTCAAGCTAATAATTCTGGAGGGTGTTTTAACATTTTTGTTTGGGGAAGAGGATTGATAGAGACAATAATATATATCTTCAATTTATATTCTTTTCATTGAGAAATGCATTTGATAGGAAGAAAAACAATACCATTGATAATAATTTTAATTCAACTTGAAGGAATATCATCTTCAGACACTGGAATCATTTCTCGACACTGTACCTGTTCCTATAGGGAAGAAAAAAAAAAGTTGTGATCCTTGCCCTTGAGAAGGTCCCAATCTTATGAGGGAAAGAGTGACATAAAAAGAAACTACAAATATAGCTTGTTAATTGCTCAGATAACACAGATGATAGGCATTCAGCCCAACTGGGGTTTACAGGAGGCTTCCTGTGGGAGATGGCGTCTGAGCTGTATCTTAAATGATGAAAAGGAGCAGGTGAAGAAAGATGAGGAGGCCGTGCCAGGGCTTCAGCCAACGTTAAAGCCACAAAGTAGGAGAGCGTGTGTGATTACAGGAAATGGGAGCAATTTTGTTATTACCAGGGTATAAATAAAAGACAGGAGAAATCAGGAGGGACCAAATCAAACAGTGTCTATATAGTCATGGTTGCAATTCTAATATAGGTGACAAAAAGTCAAAAAAGAATTTTAAAGAAGAGAATGCTATAGAGATTTGCTTTTTAGATAAATGAGTCCAGTTGCATTGTGAGCGATGTATTTTCTAGGAACAAGCACAGAGGTAGGCAGAACAGGTAGGCTTCTGTTACATGGTCCAGGACTAGGTCTGGAGCCACCACAATGGAACATGAAAAGAAGAAAGAAGACAGATTAGGTAAGTATAAAGGATGCAAAACGTGCTAGTCTCGGTAAAACTTCGGATAAAGAGGAGGATATAGAAGTGGGATTTCTGCATTTCTCATCATTTCTATGATTTTGATACTAATGAATAGACCTATTAACTAAACTAGCAAGAAAAGAAGAACAGATATACAGTAGAGAGAAAAGGGAGTTGAATTTTGAACTTGATGTTCTAGAGAAGATTACCAAGTATGTATCTTAAGTATGCATAAGCAGTTTGGCGATTAAAGCTCTTCTGCCAGAGACAAACATTGAAATATATAAATATCTATGGGAATCAAGATTAATATAAAGAGAAAAAAGTAGGCTGAGGATAGAATTCTGGATTGCAGTAAGGAACAGGTGAAGGAGGAGACGCCCACATGTCAGAATCAGTCGAGCACATAGGGACGAGCTGGGGGTGGTGATGTCATGGACATCCAGGGGCAAACCTTTCAGGTGGTCAGACGTGTGGGAGAGGCACGTGGAAACAGGGAAATGCATTTACTATTTGGAGCAACTGGAAGAAAATTAGGTAGAGTTGGTTGTGAAAATAGAAGCCAACATCAGTAGGTTAGGGAGACCAAAGTACAAATGAAATAATTAATAATTTTCTATTTTTCACTAATCAGCTTTCTCCCTTTCTCACCATAAAGAAGAAATTCTTTTCTATCCATTTTCATAGTGAAAATTGAGACATTTACTCTAAAAATGGAAACTACTGAGAATACACAATTATTTGCTTTTATTATCATCACGATGGGGAAATTATTTCTCTTTTCTTCCAAATAATTTGATAATATGTCTCCATTTTCCAGCAAAGTGTTTTTGCAGACTTTACACAGAAACTAATTCAATGATCACAGTGTAGTATCATACCCTTTGCTTTTCTTGTAAATTGATGTGTTAGTAACAAATGGTCTTATTAAGAATGCTCTTACAATGTGTACAAAACTATTAGTCATGATATCAAGCAACATCTCAATAATAAAACACATGATAAATTCCTCCTAGAATGTAGTGCCAGAAAAGGTTTCCACTAATAAAGAACTGATACTTTTTTTAAAATCAGTAACAAAAGTCTATATCCTTTTTAAGCAGGGTGGATGGGAAATTAAAGATAGAATTTTATGCTTATTTGTGGAAATCACCTTTTTTCTTTTTGGTAATTGGAGTATATATTTTCCTTTTTCAATGATTTTTTTTTGTTCTGTAATATTTTAACTGTGTATGGCCATGTGTATGTATAAACACCTAAGTCATCATCAACTTTTATTAGAAGCAGGGAATGTCACGAACATTAACAATAATAAATTAATTTGCTCAGCATTTTATTTCACCTTATCTTCCTTATTTTGCAACTTCCTTTCCCTTCCACACAAACCTGAGCACATACTTCTTAAAGAAAAAGTGGTGATTTTTGTGATATTAATTTAATTAAAGATCAATTTTACTATAGTTAAGTTTTTGTATCAGTTATTTTATTCTTTTTCCATACACTTATTTCCAAGAAAGAAATGTAATAGAATTTTGGCTTGAAAAGCATTATCTATTACTATGCTTATTCTAATTTTTGCTTATATAATTCTGAACCTAGCACCAATGGATACAAATATAATAGTAATTTTTCACAGGAAATTTAGTGCATTTAGAACCACTGAAATTGTAACTTAATTCAAACTTATTTTGTAATATTTTCTTCTAATAGCATATTTTTGCGTGTGTTGCTTTTATGATTCATTTCCCCCAAACAGAATTTCTTAAGAGCAGTCTGAAGAATGGTAGATAAAAATAAAGAAAATTAAGCTATATCCAAAGTTATGGAAAATTTACAGTTTTAGTATAAGCATGGGAATTACAGAAGAGGATTTGATATAAGAACAAGTAAAGCCTTCTTTTTACAAGAAAACTCAAGATATAAGAGACATTTCTTCCTATCTATTATGATTCATCTTAAATGTCACTTTTTCTTTAAATTCATTCCCAAACTTTAGACAACTATCTTTGCCCTTTTCTGCATTCATGACACTCTGTTATTAGAGAATATAATAGAATTTCAAAATATAATAATTTGTTTAAAAACCAGCTTCTTTCCTCTATTCAAAAGGAGAAATTATTCTTTTTTTTCTTTTTTTTGCCTTTGTAACCTACGTAGTGAGCATACACTACACGCTCAGTAAAGATGTTTCTAAAAAACTGAAATATGAATGAATGAGGCAGATATTTGGGTGAAAGTGTGGAATCATGTAGATAACGAGGCACCACATTGGATTTCAGATATTTTAATTTCTGGATATTCAGGATGTTTATAAAATTGGTGGTGACATTTCTATTTATGACATGAGGTGATAAGAATAAGAGTTCTGGCAAGAATTAAAAAAATTGGAAAATAAAACTGACTCCTATGAAGTCAACATAAAATCAATACCATGTTCTGAAGTTGTGATGTAAAATCTCCTCCAAAAGATCAAATATATCCCAGAAGGAAAAGACTTGAACTGAATTTACCTAAATGTATTTAGTACAGTAAACATAAGAATGTAAAAGTCACAGTAGGTAGAACTGCCAAGGAACCCCCAAGAGAAAAGGCCCAAAGCCAACTTTTGTCAGTGAAAAGCTTAATTCTACCCTGGACTTTCATTTCTGAAAAGGGAAGCTGTCTCAGCACTATCATGGCATTTGGAGGCATTGAACCATACTCCTCATTACTATATATGAATATATTACTAACTTACTCCAAGTGGTGCACTTCTGCAGAGAAAATGTGATTGCCATGAAAATATAAGCATTATAGCTTTTGTGACGTTTTAGTTTCTTATTATACCTTAACAATAAACAGTCTTATTTTATAATAACAACATGCACTGGCTTCCAATGCCTATAATAATTCTCTCATTGGACTTGATACTCTTTTCTACAATAACTTTAATCTTCACAATTTTATTCTGCAATTTAAGGAGTTTCTTTCTGTCCCATTTTACTTATGACCAAAAATGAAGCCTGGGCAAATTAAGCGATTTTATGTTTAACAATAAAGGTCACATTGCATTTTGTAAATATTCCCTTGATACAGTTGCAACCTAATTGGACTTATGTTGTTATATCTAGTATAATAGTATGATAACAATATTAGGTATACAAAGGATTATGTTTTCAAACCTCAACTGAAACCCAGCATGTGACACTGGAACAAATATGCTACCAGCACTTTAAAATTTACTAAAAAGATAGATTTTTATTATAACAAAAGTAGAATGATGAGAGAGCACTATTTTTTCAACGCTAGCTGAATTAAACACATCATATTCTCTTTTCTCATCTTAGAAGAGTTTATAGGATAGAAATCCTAAGCTCTGCATTCTTGGACATAAATGATCAAAGGCCCAAAGCTGCTCCTCCCTCTGCCTGCACGCCCCTCCCTCCACCTGCACGCCCCTCCCTCCGCCTGCACGCTCCTCCCTCTACCTGCACGCCCCTCCCTCCCTCTGCCTGCAGGCTCCTCCCAGACAGCCGCATGGCTCATAGCTCCACCTCCACGTGTCTACTCAGAGGTCGCGTTCTGAATGAGGTTGCTTCTCCCTGATCACTCAGTTGAAAGCTGAAATTCTTATGTCTATCCTCTATTTTTTCTCACAGCCTTTATCCCCATCACAGACATCTTACTTATGTGAATTCTGTTTGTCTTCCTCATTAGAAAGTTCTCCTAATGCCAAGTCTGCTTCCTTCCATATTCCCAGACCTGGGAATTGATTGTACCTGTCACATAGCGTGTATCACTAAATAATTATTATAAACACCCAGAATTATAACTATGGAAAACTAGTGAACTTATTTTTCATTCACTCTGAAACAAATATTTTTTCCATGTCATGTAGAAAACGTGCAATCTAAGAGGCAGACACAAGGTTGTAGAATCAATTTTTGAAAATGCATATACATACACACGTACATTAATATTAATTTTATTTATTGAACAAATTTTACGGATATTTATTTATTGACACATTTTTACAGATTATCCTTTTATCTCTACTTTTTGGGTATTGAGAAAAAATCTATTTGACAGATTTTCTTATGGCTGTAAGAGCAGTTGGAAAAGTAGATATTTGCATCAGAGTATTAAGAATCTACTGCAAATATATAAAAAATAATCTGATCCCTTCTTCATCTTGAATTGTACTGATATTTATTGGACAAATTAAAACAGCTCAATAGACGACTAACCTCAAGTTATGCCACTGAGAATAAGAAAGAAATTGTGGAATGGTCATGCCTCTAAGTCCCGTTAGACACAATGACAAATGGACGAGGATATACATGAAGACGGGGGAGTCTGCGGCTCTGCACGAAGGGCCATAAATATTTTGCACATGCTTGGAATACATGGACGTCCAGCTGACAGGCTCTTCAAGAAAATTCTAAAATTAGTTACTAGGTCTAAGTTGGTATCAGGAATTTAATAAAAAGGGATGTCCTCGGAGGCTTTTAGGTCATCACACAAAGTGATCTTCATTATATTTACTTAGCATTGCCTGGTGAGCCATTTTGGAGAAAACAGAGTACAAAGAACTGAACATTAAGACATCGATTCACTTTCTCCTCATATTGCAATCAATTTGAATAGCAGCAGATATGCAATTCATGCTAATTGTGCCAAAACAGCAGCAGCATGAATGTTAAATTATTCACCATGTTCACAAACTGTCAAATGGGGCAAATAGCCAACTATTCAAAATAATTGCAAAAAGATTGGCACAGCTGTAATGTGTTTTCAGTGTGCGTACTCCATATCCTTCTGAAACCAACAGTTAATGCAGAAGGGAAGGCCTCTCTTTGAGAGACTCAGATGGAAATTTAAATTTCATTCATAAGTATTTCCAGCAGAAATCAATTAATTCATTTGTACTATAATTTGCTCATCTCTAATAAATTACAAATATCAAAATATTTCTGGATTAGAAGAAATCAGCAATAAAAAGAAACCCTCAAACAGATGATGGTGACCTGAGATGTGCTTTGTCTCTTATGATAAAAAAGGGAAAAGAGTTATTATTTCTAAATTCCATATTATGCTAATAAATACACTGGACCCTGCATAAAAATATCAAGTTTCCATTCTAAATATTATGTTATGGCTTGTTAAATCTACCAGGTGCTACAATGTTTCTAGGAACTAAATTTTTACAAAGAGGCGGGAGAGAGATGAAGTAGGGGGAAAGGAAAGGGCAAATGGAAAACAGTGAGGAAATAAGAAAGTATCTAACTCAAGGTTTAAAGTGTTTATAAGAATATCTTCCTTTGAGAACTTAGAACTGTCCTGTACCCTGTTTAACCATCCATTCTTCTTCAATAAGAATAGAACAATGAATACATTCATATGTAATTCTACAATTTTGAAGCATTTCTAATTTGCATACACACAAAAAGTCAGTTACTATTATCTCACAGAAATAACTTCAAAACATTTGCTGTACATATGTCCTAGGCAACTCAATAAAAATATTAAATAATTTCAAAGTATTTCAAAAATTAATTTTATAAAGGTCTCTTGAAATATGCTGAAGAACATGTTCCAGCTCCATCTTTCTTTAAGGCTGCATAGTATTCCATGGTAGTTTTTAAGTCTCCTTTGATGAATGACTGATCATGTAGAGCAAATTTTCATACACTCATTTAACATCTATACATCTTCTTTTTCATTATCTTTTAAAAAAATCATTTGTCCACTTTCTATTGAGCTTCTTTAAATAATGAGTTTTGAGTTGTTTTTTTTTAAATAGTGGAGGTAGTTCTCTTGTCAGAGATTTGCTTTTCAAATATTTTCTGTTAGTCTCTTAGCATTATATTTCACAGAGGAAAGTTTTACTTCTTAATGTAGTGGGTGCTGCTTTTTGTATAGCTAAGAAATCTTGACTAACTCAAAAAAGAATTTCTCCCGTTTTCTTATAGAAGTGTTAAGACTTTAGGTCTTACATTTAAGTTTATGATTTATTTTTAGGTAATTTTTTATCTTATGGAAATTATATACCAAAGTTCTTCTTTTTTCTTTGCACTCGGACGTCCAACTGTCCCAGCATTATCACTTTAAAAGACTATTCTTTAATACAGTGTGATTGCATTTGTATTTTTGTCCACATACAATTGACTTTACACAAGTGGGTGTATTTCTGGAATCTTTTTGTGTCTAATTGATCTTTTTGCCAATCTTGATGCCGGCACCACATTCTCACGCACTCATTTACTGTAGCTCCCTAATTCTTGAAACCGGGTAGTATTTTTATTTTTCACGGTTGCTTGCCTTTCCATATAAATTCTAAAATCAGCTAATTTAAGGCTATCGAAAAGCCTTTGAGATTTTTGTTGTGATTATATTGCATCTCAAAATCAATTTGAAAAGTATTGGTATCCAATATGTACTCCTCAAATTCTGAACACTGTATATATATTTCTCCTTTTATTTAATATTTTTATTTCTTTTCTTGGTGTTTTATAATTTTGTGTGTGTAGTTTTCAGATTTATATGTATTTCCTGTTTTCTTGTTATTACGAATCACTTTAATTTTTATTCATTATTGGTATATAGAGTTACAAATACTGCAAGTATCTTATATTTGTATCTTATATCATGTAATCTTGCTAAACTAATTTATTAGTTCTAATGAACTAATCGTTGTAGCTTCTTTTTCTATAGATTTTTCTTTTGTAAAGTTCAAAGGATTTTTAACAGATAATTCTACCTACTTCAAACAAAGAAAACTTTTTTCCTCTTAAATCTGTATGACTTTGATTTCCTATGCTTACCAAAATTTATTGTACTGGCCTGGGACTTTGGTTGAATAGAAGTGGTAAGAACAAATGTCCTTACTTCATTTCTGATCTTAGGACAAAGCATTCATCTTTAACCATTATGCAGAAGGTAAACTATAGATTTTCACAGATGTCCTTTATCAGGTTGAGGAAGTTCCCTTTATTCCTAGTTTTCAAAGAGTTTTTATTATGAATAAATATTGATTTGTTAAAGGCTTATTCTTTACCTGTTGAAATAAACCTATGAAGATTTTCTTTCTTTAGTTTAGTGATGTAGTTAATTATAATGAATGAATTTTCAATGTTGGAACAGTCTTGTATTCCTATAACAAACCCCACTTTCTCATAATTTATTATCCTTCCTCTATGTTGCTAAATTTGAGTTGCTATCAATTTATTTATAAGTTTTCTATGTTATGAGAATTGTTGGTCAGTAGTTTTTTTTTTTGTAACACCTTTTTTCTGGCTTAAGTATCAGGGAAGCACTGGCTTCATGATATGAGTTCATAAGGAGTATTTGTAGAATTAGCATCGTATCTTCCTTAAAAATTTAGGAGAATTAATTAGTGTATACGTGAGACTTGGCATATTTTTTCTCAGATTTTGACTATGAATTCAATTCCTTTAACATCACAGTAGTCACGTCATACCTATTTCCTCTTGAATGAACTTTAGTAGTTTATGACTTTGAAGGATTTTACCCATTGCATCTACATAGTTGAACTTATGAGTGCTAAATTGTTTGTAATATTTTATTATTTTTCCTTTTAATATTGTGAGTTCTGTAAAGATGTTTCTTCTTTTATTATTGTACTGATAATTTGTATCTTCTTTTGAGGGAGGCTTACATATGGCTAGAGATTTATCATTTTTATTGAACTTTATAAAGAACAAGCATTTGGTTATCATTTACTTTATTTTTTCTTCACTTGCAGTTGCATTGATTAGTACACCTATACCTATTATTCTTCCCTTTGCTTCAAAGGGTTTATTTATTTGCTTTTCTTTACCATTTTCTTAAAGTAGAATCTTAGATCACTGATCTGAACATTTTTTTCTTAATGTGAACATTTAAGGTTATGCATTTTCCTCTAAGTGCTGCTTTAACTGTATCCCCCCAAAATGTGTTTTTATTTTATTTTAATTTAAAATATCGTCTGACTTTTCCAGTGGTTTCTCTTTGACTCATGGGTTGTTTAGAAGTATGTCATTTACTTCCAAGTATCTGGAGATTTCCCAGATTTCTTCTGATCTTTCCTTCCTCCCTCCCTTCTTTCCTTCCTTCCTTTATGTCTTTTTCCTTCAATACAGGATTTTACTATGTTACCCACACTGGAGTGCACTGTCTACTACCAGGTACCATCATGGAAAACTATAGCCTTAAACTCCTGTGCTCAAGAAATCCTTCTCTACCAGCCTCCCCAATACCTGGGGCAACAAGCACATATCATCATGCCCAGCTTTTTTCTAGTTTAAGATTTTTTTTTATGATACTGAAATAAATTCTAAACTTCTAAAACTCCTTTAAATATGCTATGATTTGATTTATAGCTGAGAAAAGTATCTTACTTGGTAAATATCTTATGTGTACTTGAAAATAATTTGTATTCTGTTGATGCTAGTCAGAATGTCCTATAAATGTTCATAACAAATTTTGTTTCAGACATCTATATTCTTATGGATTTTCTGTCTACTTGTTATATTAATTTCTAAGAGAAGGTTGTTGAAATACCCAAATATAATAATGACTATGTCTATTTCTCTATTCAGTTTTATTATTTTTTGCTTCATGAATAATCAAGCACAGTTTTTAAGTTACACACTTAGGATTGTTTCTTATTCTTAGTGAATTGAATTTTTTTCATCCTTTTGTAATGTCCTTTAGCAGGCCTAGTAATTTTCTATGTAACTGCCTATGGTGTTTATGTTATATAACTTTGGCCTTTGTTTCTTTGCTTTGTATTAAATCTGAGACTTGGTGTTTAAAAATGAAATAGTAGAGGAACTGAACAGACTGAGTAAGAAGGACAATTCAGATGAGGTAACCAAGATTTATAACCAGCTAGTTAGTAGCAGAGCCAGGAAATCCATAAGGTGGGAATTCTTATGCTGGGTAATTGCTAGTTCCACCCAAACTGAAAATACATCTGCCAATCAATTCAATTTGCCCTTTATAAACACCTCGATGTCTTGTCAAGCTTTGAAGGTATACAGCCGAGATGTAAAGTCAGGTCTCTTGCCTCTGAGTTTCTAAGAATGGAGAATTCACTTCCTTCTGGTAACAGATCACAAGGGAAATGTCATCACACTGTTAGGAAATGTCCTGAATAGAATGTTATAAAGTCATTTTCTGCATTACTTTCCTTGAATTGTTTTGATGATGAAATTGTTAACAAGGCACGACAATGATCTTCATGATATCAGTGAAGTAATCACTATTTGTGATAACAGTGTAACTTTCAAATACAGCCAGCTTCATTCAGCATCTGGCATCGTTGCTTCATGAATTAGCACGACTTTTTGTTTTTCCAGGTCCTTCACTCAAAAGCTTTCTCCCTCTCTTTTTCCCCCTCTCTCATAGATCACGTTATATTTATTTATTTATTTTATTTCAGATTAATGGGAGGGTACAAATAACTAGGTTAAAGAATTTGCATTTGCTAAGTAGAGTCCCTCTTGTAGTATTGTCCCGCACCCAAAAGGTGTGCCATATGCCCCTACAATGTTCCAATTAAGGGGAACATACCAATCCCCTTTTTTTATCCCTTTTCTCCCCTCTTTGTTCCCCCTTCCCCCAAATTGAATTGAATTGAGTTTTCGTTATATGTTGGCAGTGTAAATGTCTTTTCCCATTCTGAAGGTTGTCTAACAATTAAAACAAGTAGTCAACTTTCAGAATGGTAAAAGATATTTGCATGTTATGAATCTGACAAAGGCTTGATGATTAAGATCTACAGATAACTCAAATTAATCAACAAAAAAGAGCAAACAATCCCATCTGTCACTGGGCAAGAGACATGAACAGAACCTTCTCTGATGAAGAAAGATGAATGGCTAATGAACATTTGGAAATGTCCTCATCATTCCTAATCATCAGAGAAGTGCAAATCAAAGCCACCCTGAGATCCCACCTAACCCCAGTGAGAACAACCCAAATCACAAAGTCACAAAGTTGCAGATGCTGACACGGATGTGGGAGAGAGGAACACCTTTACACTGTTGGTGGGACTACAAACTATTACAGCCTCTGTGGAAAGAGGTGATGGGGAATACTAAAAGAACTCAAAATAGACCTCCCATCCAGTATCACAATCCCACTACTAGGCATCTACTCAGAAGGAAAAAAAAAATCATTCTATCATCATAAAGACATTTGCACTAGATTGTCAAAAGCTTTCTCTTAAGTACCTCACACAATGAAAATAGTATATGTGCTCATTCACATACAGTGCTTTCACTTTATATCAGGAATGAAACTGCTCTTATCACTTATGTGGGGAAATTATGGACAACAAACACATTTTGCCCAAAGGAGTTAGCAGCTTGCCTTTATCTGTCCTTCCAATACTGTCTTTACCCCTTAGCTGATTAACCTAAGAGAATAAAAACATGGGGCTATATATTGTGAAATTCTTTTGAAATATATTTCATCCTTGACTCTTTCTTTCATTCCTTTTTTATTCACATTGCTATAGGAATATTGACAACTTTATGGCTGTCCTTCTTAAGATTTATTTTCAGAATCTGCTCAGAGAGAATTTGATGAAATCTATTTTTGGTCTCAGTAGGAGAATCCTAATTTGCATCTCCTCGTGGGTCACCATGGCCTAAATTGATCTGCACTGACCTGGTTCATTTAAAATCAATTCAGGATTTTTCTGCGCACACCGAACAAACTGCTACCTGCACTTCAGATGCTACAAAATCAATCCTAAGGAAATTTAAATGATCTGGATGGGTTCTTCAAAGAAAAGTACACTGTCTTGTGTTGGTCAAAGTTGAGAGGGGTAGTTGGGTGAAACTAAGATACTAAAAGAGATTAACCACCCAGCTAGTGAAAAATTATATCAGCTGTCTGTGATACAAAATATACTCTCCCATTTAATATCTAATTATTATTTTATTTATCTGAAATGCTTGCTAGAAAATCAATTAAGACAATGTTTTATTGTATTTATTTTAAGTGTATGGAATATTTTTGAGGCAAGGTGTACAATTGCTACTCTGCTATGATTGTGGAGATTGTACCAGGTTATATTTTAAAGTTAAGATTCTGTAGGCAGCTTTACTTTAGAAGTGAGATATGAAAGATCAATCTAAACTAAATAAGGATTTATGGTGTTGAGTTTCTTGTTTTTGTTTTAGTTTTATTTTGCTAAACCATGCTGGGCTAATTAGCCAGTCAACAAAAATAGTAGATGAAACCGATGATGTTCTAACAATTCTTTGTAAACAAATTTTCTCTTAAACTGCTAAGTATAAAGAGATAGTTATATTTCTTATTGTATTTAGAAAAACAGCATACATAGAAGTATGTTAGATATTTATTGTTTTCAAAATACCAAATGTGTAATAAGTGCTGTTCATAAGTACCATGGCATTAATAATAAATAGTAAATGCTATTGGTAAATTACAGGCTATAAGACCTTTTTGAAGGGAAAGAATGCTTGTTACTGGATAAACTTAGGAAATATTTAATTGATAGTGTTACTTAAGTTCTATCTTAAGGAAAAACAGATCTTTTTTTTCATTGAACTATTTAACATAGCCTTTTAATCACTGTATGAAGACATTTATATTCTACATTTAGTAATTTTCACTTGTACCCTTGTAAGATGCACCATAAGTATGATCCCACCAATCACCTTCCCTCCATCCATCCTCCCCCCCCCTTGCCCCTTTCCCCATTTCTTGTGCTATAACTGGGTTTTAGCCTTCATATGAAAGCTATGGATTAGCTTCATACTATGGTTGAGTACATTGGATACTTTTTCTTCCATTCTTGAGATACTTTGCTAAGAAGAATATGTTCCAGCTCCATCCATGTAAACACAAAAGAGGTAAAGTCTGCATCTTTCTTTAAGGCTGCATAGTATAATAAATTAGTTTTTTTCCCCTACAACCCAGTGGATTGTCTCATGTGATCCCTAAGACACATGTCGCTCACCTTGGACACTTGGGAGCTTGTAATAGTGATTCTTGTCTGCTGGGCTTCCTTGGAGGCCTCAAAGCTGCTCTGGCCTGAAGAACCTTTGCATGATGTGTTCCAAGACAGTACCAGGTGTGGAGCACCAGTGGTTCTGCCGGGGTGTTTGTCAGAGTGGGGGTTGCCTGGGGTGCACAGTTATTATAATAAGCTCTCCTAAAACTAAAATCCAGTGTAAGGTTTTCTTTTTTTTTTTTAATTTTAACTTTTATTACTAAAATTTAAAAATCCTTATGTAATTTTTACACTGTTGTTAAAGTATTAAAAGAAGTATAGTTTGTAATCAAAGCATTACATTAAATACACATACCTACATGTACGTAGACATAGAGACCCATACCTAGATGTATGTGTAATTTTTTAAACTTGAGAATCATACAGAAAACAAAATAAAAATTATCTACACAATAACTACATTTAAAATTCAAAAAAATTCACAGCGTTATATAATTTTATATAACATACCATTTATTTGTGTAGTTTTATAAGAGACAGAGTCTCACTGTATTACCCAGCCTGGAGTGCAGTGGTGTGAGCAGAGCTCACTGCAGCCTTGAACTCTTGGGCTCAAGTGATCCTCCCACCTCAGGTTCCCTAGTAGCTGGGTTTATAGGCATGAGCCACTATACCAAACTAATTTAAGTTTGCAAATTTGATGCCTTTAAGTAAATGTAGAGTTGTGTAGCCGTCACCACAATCCAAAGGTTTTCTTTGTTTAACTTGGTCCTAAAGTGACCCCATGTTAGTATGCTAATGTCAACTCATCATAGGAGGCAGCAAACACATTTTTCATAAGCCAATTATGTGGAAAACCAATCAAGCCAATTAGGTGGAAAACTACCAAGTTCCCCTCCTTGACTGCACATTAGAACCACTTGGGAATGCCTTAGACCCATGAAAAATTACTTGCTGGGTTTCGGTGCAGGCCTCAGTTGTTCAAGTTCTCTGGGTGATTCCAATGGACACGAAAGCTGAGCCCCACTGCTCATCCACCTTGCCCTGTTCAGCCGGGTTGGGATTGTTGTTGGATCCGAATGCTGAAAGAGAGATCTCAGATGCAACTTGTGTGTTGTATGAGACATTGATGTTGTCCTGTTTAATTAGGGTTATTTTCCTACCAAACGAGGCAGGGTTATAGTATTTCACAATCTCTCCGTTAGAGAGGGAATGTCCAGTCAGTGGTCTTAGTGGTCCTTGGAGGAGGCCTCTAGAGTAGACTGATGCAGGAGAGAAAAGTCAGCTAACGTCATTTTAAATATCTTGTATCTGAAAGTGTGAGGATTTCACTTTAAAGTGTGTAGAATACAAGAATGAAACTTAAAGGAAAGAGCAGGAAGCCATCTCCCCCATCCCACCCGTGTCCTTTTAACCCTGGGTAATGGATTGATGAGTTCAAACATGGAGCAGATTGGGCCAGCTGAAAAGCTAACACAGCTGGTGGCTACGGAAGAATCTCACAGGTAAGACTTTCCTCGTGCTCAACTCAGGGCCTCCCTGGGCAGAGGGTTTTATGACATTCAACACAAGTTCAACAAACAGTTTAAAGACGGAACCATACGGGAAAAAGAAATCTGCCTTTCCTAGTGAGAGGATGTAACTAAATCAGACTAACATCCCATGTCTTATCTTAGATTCTACCTGTTTCAGTGGAGACTTTGGTGCCTACTGTGGCTCAGGAGGCCCTGAGAGAGTTTGGAGGACTTGTGGGGGCCAGGAGCCGAGGGGAGGTTGTCACCACCTTCTGGTGGATGGAACGAACACGCGAGCTTCATTGACCGTGAGTAACAGCATTTACTTGTGGGATACTGTGCTACCCAGAGAGAAATACAAAGAAACCTCAAGCATAGCCCTGAGCACAAGAATCTCAGAGTTAGGGGGCAAGTAGAAGGTTACAATTGAGTAAAACAATTAGAATAGAGATGTAAACACAGGGACTATAGACATTTCACATTTGCTAATGAAGACTGACCACACTACCTTATTTAATCCTTACATAAAGCAAATAAGCAGTGTACCATGTTAATTCCCAGACACAGGGGGAAGAAAACACACTTAAAGAGCTTTAGTCAGTTGTCCAAGTTCATATAGTAAGTGGCGGTGCTGGTTTTCAGATCCAGCATGTGCAGTGTTCATTCTTTCAATCACACAGCTACCAACGTTGCCGGTGAACGTCTGCATGAACACTGTTTTTCTCAAGGTTTAACTTCCAGCTCTCATCAATTCATCAAGCAAGTGTTTATTGAGAGTCTACCCTCTGGCAGACACTGGGCATGAAGAGAACAGAACGGTCCCAGTGTTCCCACCTGGGGTGTCTTAGATTGTGGTAGCTTAGGAGTCTAAATATGGGGGAATCCCTACCAAAGGGAGCAGAGAGGGAGCCGGGGACGTGAACGATTACGCTTGTCTCTGGGACTTCCAGACAGCTCTGGATCCAGAGTGTGTGTGCGGAGGGAAGGACGACCTTTTAGGCTGGCATGCTGGCTGCTCTACGACCCTGTGATCTAGAAGCTAGATGGTCAGGAGTGGTTTTTTTCAAAATCATATGTACTCTCTAGCAGCCTCATGGTATCCTAAACTTTCTTCTCCTCCTGCTGAGTTATCTGCATATTAATTTCCTAAGTCAGTAGCTCTGCTACCAAATGAAGCAGTATCACTTTGGGCTCGTAGCACACACAGAACAGACAGAGGAATGAATATGATCTATAAAAATGGAGCTGTTTAGTGGATGTGCACAGATGACAGCCAGAATTCTGACCTCTCTGAACTTTTGTGGTGCGGATTTACAGCCAGCGTATGGGTTGACAGAGACGAGTTCCCACTGAGATTCGGAGTTTGCCAAGCTACCTCCAGGTCCAGGTTATTTTTCTCCATCAGTCAAAGGGAGCGTTGTTTGCACATTTCCTAGAGTGCGAGGCATTTTGGGGATTAGTAGATTATATCTGCAAAAGCACTAGGTGAAAGATAGGTGCTTTATAAAATCGAGGGGTGTGATTATAGTTCATTTATTTTCATTATGCTCCTTTTTTGAATTTTTTTTTGATGTATTATTCACCCGTTCATTAAATGCTTGGCGAGCAACTAACATCTCACTCAGGTGCTGGGACACTTTGCAAATCAAGATTGTAGCTTCTTTGTTTCCTGACATATTTCACACAACAGAGAATAGTTTAAAGACTAAAGTTAAAAATGCTAAATATTTTGGTCAATTTCAACACAAAACACAGTTCTGACAAATTGTTCATCAGAGTCTCCTAATCAATAGATTTAGTTAAAAATGCCTTTTAGAGGAAAGAAATGTGATCAATGTGATATTTTTTAAAGAGATAATTTATAATAATTATTTCTACTCATTCTTAAAGGGATTGTCTTATTTTTTCAGATGATTCAGACTTACACGTCCATGTTCCCCTGTCTATATTGAAATCTCAAAGCCATCTTATTAAACAGAAATAGCACAATTTTTCTGTATATATATGTTCTCAGATAGTAGGAGGCAGACAACAGATCCTAGTGGTGCTAAGGGGCTTTTGAGATCGGCCAGTTCCTTGCAGACTGAGCACCAACACACAGGGACCAAGTTCACAGCACTGTGCATTTATTCATTACTGCGTTCCACGTCTGGGTTAGATGCACTTTTGAAACTGAATAGCAGGCCCTTTTCCAGGTCAAAGGCCATTATTACCTCACCTAAGGCAGTGGAGCACAGTGGAAAGAGCAGTTTGGAGCTGATGAAGGCACGTTGGAGTAGGATAACACAGGTATAAAATGCCCACTGTAACATATGACGACATAGCAAATGCACTCCATAAATGTGCATAGAAAGTTAGGTATTCCTGCATCTTAAACTTTTAAAATTTAAAAATAGCTCATAGGTATGATAGGAACATTTAATAAAGAAAATTTAAAGAGGGTCTGTTTGCTTTGGTTATAGTACCAAAACTACAACTTATTGAAAACCCTGTGTATTCTTCTGTTGGAAAGAAAATGAATGCAGTAACCTGGGTTTATCAGAAGCCTGGATGTTAGGTAACTTATTTAAGGTTCAGGGGGGCTGGTAAGCAGTGGAAAAGTCAGCATAGCAGGGGTCTGAATTCTTTAGGGGTAGGCCCTGAGGTTACTACAGAGAGTTTGATAGTTCGTATCAGTGTTACTTCTTTCTACCCATCATTTTATTGTGAAAAATTTCTAACATGTAGAAAAGTTTAAAGAATTATATAGCAAATGCCTGTGTACTCACCACCTAGATTCTACAGTTAACATTTCGCTCTAGTTTATCACACATCTATCTATCCATTGATCGACTCTGTCCATGGGTCATTACAAAAGTTTTAAAATCAAGAAATGTAAAGTCCATGTGACCAGAAACAAACAAAACCCTTCCAGAAACGCTGGTAAGTCCAGCAAGTTGAAATTTGCATAGATGAATCAGAAAGGACACTATCAACTGTGTTGCTTGGAAGTAAAATCAAGGGCCATAGCAGTCTCAAAAATTTGAGTAGTGACCCATATATTTTGCTGTTAATCTGTCTCATAGTTAGACATATTTCAAAGTAAGTTGAGACAGCCGCACATTCACCCCTAAGTACCTTAGGTTGCATATATTAAACTGATACTAGGTTATACTAATTAGGGTTCTTTCTTTTTTTATTGTGAGGTTGAATGTACATACAGCAAAATGCAGGAATCTGAAGGGTATTACTCAATGATTTGGTTTTTTTTTTTGAGACAGGGTCTCACCCTGGTGCCCTGGCAGCAGGGCGTGTCATGTTGTCACAGCTCACAGCAACCTCAATCTCTTGGGATCAAGGGACCCTCTTGCGTGAGTTTTTCTATTTTTAGTAGATACAGGGTCTTGCTCTTTCTCAGGCTGGTCTCCAACTCTGGGGCTCAAGCAATCCACCTGCCCTGGCCTCCTACAGCACTAGGATCACAGGCGTGAGCCACCACGCTTAGGCCTTACCCTGGGAATTTTGGACATGTGTGCACTCCAAATCTCTATCAATGGACGAAACAACATTATTAACCCCAATATTCCCTCGTGTTTCTCATCAGTCAGTCTCTGCCTCCACCTCCTTAGAAGCAACTACCAAAATTTTCCCAACATAGATTTGTGTTGCCTGTTATAGAATTAGCACGAATAGAACGTAATCTTTCATGTAACTCTTCTTCACTCACCATACATATTTTATAGTCATCCGTGTTGCTGTGTGTCTGGGTAATTCCTTTTGATTGCTGAGTAGTATTCCATTTCATGAATCTACCGTATGTTGCTTATTTATTCTCCTATTATTTGGCACCTGGGCTGTTTCTGTTTTTGGCTATTATGGATACAGCTGCTAAGACCCCTTCTATAAAAGTTGATTTTTTTTTTTTTTTGGTGTGTGGGCATAATGTTTTTACATGTATTTCTTCTGAGTAAATACTTAAGAATGAAATTACTAGGTCATATACTAGGTATATGTTTAGTTTTATAAAATAATTTCTAGACCCTTTTCCAAAGTTGTTTTGCCATTTTACATTCCCACCATCAACAAATGGGAATTCTGGTTATTCTATATCCTGACAATATTTGATATTTCTCACCTTGGTTTTAATTTGCATTTCTTTGATGACTAATGGTGTTGGGCATTTTTTCATACAAGTGTTTGCTGTTTATTATTTTCCTTTGTGAATTATCTGTTTGAAACTTTTGCCCCTTTTTAAACATGGAAATTAACTTTTTATTTCTGTTTCCTATCTAAGAAATCGTTGCCTGTTCCTTTCTCCAAAGTTGTGAAGATATCTTATTTTCTTCCAGAAGACTGAAGTTTTCTGTTTTACATTTAAATCTATGATCTATTTTGTGTATGTGTGGTATGAGGTAGGAGTCAAGGTTTTTTCTTCTTTTTTTTTCCTACATGGATATTCAGTTTTTTAGTGCATTTCTGTTGAAAACCTTTTCTTGTCTCCTTTGGATTGCTCTGATCCTTTTTTTGAAAATTAAATTGTATGGTGTGATTTTATTTCTGGACTCTCTTTCTGATCTACTGATCTATTTGTCTATCCTATGTTAGTACCATACTGTTTTAATCAATATTGTGTTATAGTAAATTTCAAAATCAAATATGTAAATACTCCAACTTTGATTGCTTTGAATTTTTCAGGTCCTTTGCATTCCATGAAATGTTAGAATTAGCTTGTCAATTCCCACAAAAATGGGCTGATGTGATTATGATTGGTTTGCAATAAATGTGTAGATCAATTTGTAGACATCTTAAAACACTGTCTCCTCCTACTCATGAAATGTGATATGTCTCTTCATATATTTAGAACTTTTAAAGTTTTTCTCAGCAAGACTTTATGGTTTTTCAGTGCACAAGTTCTGCACATGTTTTAAAAATTTATTCCTAAGTATTTAATGGTTTTGATGTTATTGCAAAAGAATTTTTTTGAAATTTTTTCTAATTTCTGCCAATATATATAAATACGATCACTGTTTGTGGATTGATCTTGTGCCCCATAATCTTGCCACGTGCTTATAGGACCTAAATGCTCTTTTTCTTTGTAGATTTCATTAATGTGTAAATATTTTGTGTCTGAGCAGAAGTTTTACTTCCTTCTTTTTTTCCAATTTATAATCTTTCCTTTTTTTTCATTTTATTGCATTGTCTAGGACTTCCAGTGCAACGTTGAATAGAAGTGGTGAAAGGTAACATTCTTGTCTTGTTCTCAGTCTTAGAGAGAAAACAATTCAGTATTTCACCATTTGTGCTAGTAGATGTAGTTGTTTCATGGCTACCCTTCATCAGATTGAGGAATCAACTTTTTACTTCCAATTTGCTGAAAAAAATCATAAATGGTATTGAATTTGTCCTGTGACTTCTTCGATTCATTAATTCTTTGCAGGTTTTTCTTTTCATCCTGTTAATATGGTGAACTGCATTCATAGATTTTTTTGAAAGTTAGACTAACCTGGTCTTCCTGGGGGTAAATATCACATGGCCATAAGGTATTATTTTTCTGGTAAAGATTTTTCATCTGTGTTCATGAGGACTATTGATCTGTAATTTTCTTTTCTCATAATGTCTTTATCGGATTTTGGTATCAGTTTATAATAGTATCATAAAATGAATTGAGAGGTTTTTGTTCTATTTTATATTAATAGTTTATATAATATTGATGTTATTTATACCCTGAAATATTTGATATCATTCACCACTGAAATTATCAATGCCTAAAATTTTCTTTATGGGGATGTTTTTGATGACAAATTTAATTTCTTTAATGGAAAAATGACTATTTTTTGTTTAATCTTGTATTATTTTTGGTGAGTTTTATTGTTTAAGGACTTTGTTCATTTCATTTAAGTTGTCAAATTCATTGGCATAAAATTGTTCATAATGTGTTCATGTTATTCTTTTAGCAACTGTAGTTTCTCTGCTGATACCTCCTCCTTCATCCTGAAATTGGTAACTTGAACTCTTATTTTCCTTCAACTTATCTGGCTAGGCTTTATTAATTTTCTTGTTCTTTCTCGATCTTTCCAAAGAACCAGGTTGGGCTTTGTAAATATTGCCCTCGTAAACACTGTCTATTGTTTTTCAATTTTATATTTCATTGATTTCTGTCCTTATCTTTGTTATTTGCTTTCTTCTACTTCATTTGATTATAAAGGTGGTGAGACATCGCCATGGTCTGTGGAATGAATGGAATCAGCAAGCTCTCTGTCAGAGGAGGGCTGGGCTGTGAATGTCGCCCTAAATGCACATGTGATGGGTATCGGCAGTTTGCCTTCATGATGCTGTATGCAGTGTAGTCTGGCCCAGATGCAGAGGGATGGATACTATGATCTCTGCTTGGCTGCCTACCCTAAGATTCCATCACTCCATCTTAGCCACGAGAGAAGCTATGTCTCAGGCTGCCACTCAGATGGGGAGACTGATTTTCCCTCAAGGAGCCCTTCCTTGCTAAGGCGTAAGTCCCAGGTGGCCAAGCTGTTGGCAGCTGCACCTGGAACAGGAGGTCAGCATCCAAGTACACAATATAAGTCTGTGTTTGTGCCAGTCTCTCCTCTTGTTTTTAAATCTCTAGTGCCCACCAGAAGGGATTCTATCTAGGGAATTGGACAGTAGTTTTTT
This sequence comes from Arctocebus calabarensis, assembly GCA_963573935.1. Taxonomy (NCBI): domain Eukaryota; kingdom Metazoa; phylum Chordata; class Mammalia; order Primates; family Lorisidae; genus Arctocebus; species Arctocebus calabarensis. Next base: position 28,641 of record CAUYON010057547.1, read on the forward strand.
GTTTGATTTTTGCTCAAGTGAGGAGTCTTATAACTTGTAGACATGTGATTTTTATTAGCTATTCCTAGTTTTGTGACAGTGATTTTTCTAACCCCAAATGCACTTTGTCTTCATTTGCCACCAAGTCCAACCACATAATCTTCACTTCAACCATTTGCTGTTCTTAAAATAAGCTGAGGGCCTTCCTGTGTCTGTGTTTTCGACTTGTTGACACACATCCAATGCCCAGTTTAGATGCCACCTTCTCTGAGTACCCCTCCCACCTCCATCTGGTCAGAGGAAATGACTGAGTTCCAAGGGCCACTGAAGAACTCCTGCCTCACTGCCCCCAGTGAGCCTTAAGGATCCCCAGGAGGAAGCTCGCTCTGCTTCAGAAGGTATTCACAAGCTGGGATGGGGCTTCAAACTTGTGGGGCACGAACAAACTCCCTGGATAAAATGTGTGCCTGTCACACCAGCCCTGAGGGATCACTAATGAGGTTGTCACGTCCTGGGAAAACTCTTTGCACTGACCAGTGGTAGATACATACGTTTGTTCTATAGTGAGATTTAGAAAAGGTTAAGCAGTTAGGTAATTCCCCTGCGATTGGTAATTTCTAGAGAATCCTGGCACAGGGGATTTGCATAATGCAGCCTTATCTCCTGGATGATTTAGGGCCACCCCCACAAGCCCAGTGCAAACAGACTCCAGCTGTATGAGCCTCTGAAGCGGAAGGGGCTGAGAAATGGCACCCCTGGGAGCCCTTGCTGGAGATGGTCCCTCCCACCTCCAGGACAGCAGGAGACCAGACAGAGCTTCCTGAGTCTGGGATGAGAATTAGGCTAAACTGGCGACTCTCACCTCCTCCCCAGAGAGGGTTAGGAGTAAGGGCAATGAAGCCCACACACTGTACCCCATGATTGCACTAATGTACACAGCTATGATTTAATAAAAAATAAAAATTAAAAAAAAATAAAAAAATATAAAGGGCACAGGGGCTCAGTGCCTCTTCGGGCTCGTCCCATCCCACTCCTTTCTGTAGCGTTCATCCCAGCGACACAGATGTGCAAGGTCATCTTCTGCTGTCCCACAAGGCACCTTTTACCATTCAATGAACACTTGTATACTGCCTACTATGTGCTGGGCTCTGTTGTCAGCACTTACCAGGTGTGAACGCGTTTCCTCCTGTGGGAACCTCGGTCCAGCTCGGGGGACTGTGACTGACCCCCAGCATGGCCTGTGAGGTTAGACAGATCCAGTTTCGCATGCTGCTTCTAGCACTTAGTAGGCACGTGACCAAGGGCAAGCAAGTTGCATGGTATCTCTCGGTGGCAGTTTCTCCATCTAGGAAATGGGTCATCGAAAGACTGCCGGAAAGATTATGTGAGATAATGTATGGAAAGCACCCAGCCCGGGAAGGGATGTCTGGCGTGATTGGTGGACGTGATGAGAGGAGGAAGCTGCTCTCTGTGGAGCCTGTGGGACTCCAGGCCAATGTGTTCTCCCCTGAACAGAAGACTGTGCACAGTGTTCTAGAGAGATACGGCCCTGCTCCCTGACCTCTGGGACTCCAGGGTGATTTGGGGGCCTACGTGCGTGGGGATCCCCATGCCCTCAGGAGATCTGCTGCCTCGTGAGTGTGGAAGGGAGTTAGGGGTGGCCTTGAACCCGAGATCATACCAGGGGAGTCTGAGGGCACTGTCCAAACAGAACTCAGTCCCCTGCACTGCGTCTCCTACCCAACTCACTTCTCTGCAGGAACCTGGGCTCCCGTCTCAGAGCAGGACCCACACCTGAGGGAGTCCGACGGGCCAAAGTCCACCAGCCTTCTGAATAGCTACCCCCCTTTTCTGTATCTACCCCGGCTCTTAGAAGCCCTGTTAATGAGGAGGACCCTCATGCCCTCTGTCAGCAAGGCCACCTAGGGCATGGGCTCCCCTCCTGGGGGATCATGCTTCATTCCTGCCCCTTTAGTGGAGGGGACGAAGGGGTTTCTTGATTAGGGGCCTAGAACATTCCCAGGCAACAACACAGTCAGGAGGCCAGAGTCCTGGAAGGTACAAAAGGGTCAGAGGGCTGCGCTGGGAGCTGAGGGTCACCTTTGGCCCCTTAGAATCTCACTTCAGACTGAACTCTTCGACTCCTTTAGACCTGGACAGGCCCCACTGACCTCTGGCTGGACGGCACCAGGAAGCCTCTGAGGATCCAGCCCTCTACCCCTCCCACCCCCCACCTACAAGTTAACCTGGTGCTGGAAAGTTAATGAGTGATTTATTAAGTTCCACAAGTGACATTCCTGGAATTCGTCCCTCAAACCCAAAGGAGACTTGCATTTTAAGGCCTAACTATTCACAAAACTTCCTTTTGCCAAGGTGTGTGGATTTGGATTTTCTGGGCTTTAGAGCAGTGTCTTTGCTGAGCTGATTCGTGAGAGTGTCTATGGGGTTAGGGGAGGCGTGGGGGGCAAGTTCGGCCCTACACAGCTCCTCAGGGACTGGGTTTTCATTTAATCAAGATAAGGCAGGTAGAGCTATTGTCAATATTTAATCAGGATACAGGGGATTCGGCTCTGTAAAGGCAACACTGAGGACCTGTGTTTGCACACTCTGGAGGCGTGCCAAGGAAAGGACCAGCCCCCCCCCCCGGCCTGTGCTTTAAGAGGAAGACTACAATTATTTGTCCGAAAGTCAGTCACGCGTGTTCGGATGAGTAGGCCGCTCTGGATAGCAGCCCTCTCTCTGCCCCATCTGTAATAGCAATGCTGGGGTTTTCCGTCTGCCCTGGCCTGGAACACACCGGGTGGGAGTGCTGGCCTCACCGAGAAAAGGCCTCCCGTTCTCACAACTAGACCTTCCAGGCACTGTTGCTTCCATTTTCTGTGTCCAGCAAGCCCTTAGCAGGAGCAACCAAGCCGATGTCTTCCAGGAAAACAGAAACACACTCTTTATTCAGGTCCTTGTATCTGTCCCTTTCTATTTCCAAAGGACTCTCTCTGGGAATTTGGTCTCCCTGGGGTTGACCTCCTGTCCTCAGAGCCTCAGAGCTGAGTGGACTCCTGAGCTCTGACCTCACACTACACTGAAGATTGGATCCTCTCAGGACAAGTCCTGGCTTCCCAGACCTGCCCCAGAGCGTCCTCTGAGCTTAACACGCAAACACTGTCACCCTTGATTCCCTCCCAATTTCCCTCCTAGATGTCACTTGCCCTTCCATTTCTTTTCCTATAGGGCATGTGTGCACATAGGGTGATGGGTGAGGGCATGAGCCCTCAATATGTCCCTTACGGAAATCCCGACCTTGTAATGGGATGGTCAGTATTCCCTAACAGATCTCTGCCAACACCATGTTCCCAGTCACAGATCCTCAAAAGGCTTTGGGAGCAATAACATCTGTCAGTAATTATTAAACCCCTTACGCCTTAGCCATAGGGTTAAGTGCTTTCTCCATCACCTCATTAATTCCTCATTACATCTTCTAAGGTATTGTTATCAACTTTCTTTTATATGAAGCTAAAGAGACACAGAGAGGTTAGGTAACTTACATAAGGTCACACAGGTATTGAGCGATCAAGCTAGGATAGAAGCCAAGATCTGAGTCCACACTGTACTCCCGACCATCGCGTGCTACCATTTCTCTAGTGTAAAGAATTATTTGTAAGACAACTTTACTTAATTTTTCTTTTTTAAAAATTATTATGGCTACATAATAGTTGAGTCTCTTTATAGGGTTCATGTCATATTTTGATATTGACATACAATGTGAATTAATCAACTTAGGGTAATTAGGGTATCTTTCATCTTAGACATTTAACAATTTTTTTGGGGGGGTTAGGAACATTCCAATTTCACTCTTTTAGTTATTTTAAAGCATGCCCTAACTTATTATTGATTATAGTCACTTTGCTATCAAATATCAAATATTGCTCATTCTATCTAGCTGTATTTTTGTACCAATTAACCACCCTAACTTTATCCTCCCCTCTCGGCTACCCGTCTCAGCCTCTGGTAAACATCATTCTCCTCTCTGTGTGAGATCAATTGTTTCAGTATTTAGCTCCCACATATGAGTGAGAACATGCAAGATTTGTCTTTCTGTGGTTGGTTTATTCCACTTAACATCATGTTCTCCAGTTCCATTTATTTCCTTGCAAATGGAAGGATTTCATTCTTTTGGGGGCGCTATAATATTCCATGGTGTCTGTCTACCACAATTTATTTATCTGTTCATCTGTTCATGGACACTTAGGTTGATTCCAAATCTATTGTGACTAGAGCCACAGTAAATATGGGTTTGTAGATACGTTTTTGATACACTGAATTCCCTTCCTTTGGGTATATACTCAGTGGTGGGATTGCTGGGTCATATGGTCATTCTATTTTTAGTTTTTTGAGGACTCTCCTTACCGTCCTCTGTAGGGGCTGCATCAATTGACATTCCCACTAACAGGGTATGAGGGTTTCCTTTCTCCACATTCTTGCCAGCATTCGTTATTGCCTGTCTTTTGATGAAAAGCATTTTAACTAGGGTGGGATGATATCTTATTGTAGTTTTGATTTGCATTTCTCTGACAACTAATGATGTTGATACTTTATTTTATTTTATATTTTTCAATAATTTTATTAAATCATAATTGTGTACATTGGTGCAATCATAGGGCAGAATATGCTTCATATACAATCAGAAATATTTTGATCGTACTGTTAGAGATAGCCTTCATGGCATTTTCTTGATCACTATATAAAGACATTGATACTCTACATTTAATA
>CAUYON010057548.1:0-25716 GCA_963573935.1 Arctocebus calabarensis
ATGAATTGGGCTGCAATAAACATTCGGGTACATATATCTTTATTATGATGTGATTTTTGGTCTTCAGGATATATACCCAATAAAGGAATTATAGGATCGAATGGCAGATCTATTTTTAGATCTCTAAGTATTCTCCAAACAGCCTTTTTTTTTTAATTCAGATTAATATGGGTACAGATGGTTAGGTTACATTGTTTGCATTTGTCAGGCAGAGTCCAAGTAGTAATTGAGCCCTTCACCTAGGGGGTGTGCTGTATACCCTTACATTGTGCCCGTTAGGTGAGAGCTTACCAATCCCCTTCCTACACGTGAATTTAATTTTTTCTCTCATGTGGGGGTATAGTTGTTTATCTATTGGTTTCATATTAGTGTTGCATATATTGGCTACTCTTTCATTCTTGTGATACTTTACTAAAAAGGATATTCTTCAGCTCCATCTAGGTAAATATAAAAGATACAAAGTCTATCCTTTTATGGCTTAAATGTATTCCATGGTATACTGTATGCCACAGTTTATTCATCCATTCATGAGTTGATGGGCAGTTCGAGTTGATTCTATGTCTTGGTGATTGTGAATTGAGCTGTGAATGTGCTGATGATTTTTTTTTTCTTCTGGATACATACCTAGTAATGAGATTACAGAATCAAATGGAAGGTTTACTTTAAAATGTCAACTATTAAAGCGATGTTTGTTTTTACTTTTGAGAGATTTTTCTTTTGGAAAAATAACAGAAAAGGAAAGGATATAATCCTGCTAACGAGAGTCGACCACTCTTAACCAATTTGGAACATATTCTTTTGATCTCTTTTTTATGAATGTTTTTCTTGTCGTTTTCAATTATGTCATAAGAATTTTTCCAAGTCAAAATTTTCTTATGAATAATTTTTCATGATTATGTTGAAATGTAAATTTAACAAAAGCCAACTTTCCTTATTTCCTTGGAGATACATTTATAATTTGGATTACTTAAAATGGTACATAAGTGACACTGTAAGGAGTACCACTGCCTTTCCTTCAATAACTTTACAAAAAACTTTAGCCAAGACTGTGTACTTTCAGGGAACATTCCTATAGTTCGTTACAAAAAACTTTAGCCAAGAAAATCAAAACCATGCTCAGTGGTCAAAAAGAAGGATATTGATTAGATTTTTATGTTCTAGTTTGCCATGTATGAACAAAAATAGATGTACGCATTTATTAGCATATTTGAATACGTATTTGTCCCTTGGTGACAGTTGACAGACAGACTAAAGACTGTTTAGGCATAGTTCCTTGTTGCATCTTCTTGACTCGAATAGAGCTGTACAGAGCAGTGAAAAGAACCAAGACTTGGGAAGCAGACAGCTCTGGGGTTTCAAAGGTGGCTTTTCCACTCCCTGACCTTAGCCAAGCACCTTTCCCTCTCCTAGGGTATGTTATATAAAACATTTAGCATGGTTTTTACAGAATAGTGTAATGGCTGAGAGGACACATTCTGGACCAGACTCCCTGGGTTCAAATTCCAGCTTTGCCACATATGAGCTGGGTAATCTTGGGCAAGTTACTTAACCCCTCTGCATTTCTGTTTCCTAGTCTATAAAATAGGGGTAAACATAGTAGCCAACTTCATAGGATTGTTAGGAGATTTGAATCAGTGGATCTCTAACCACCTGGGACATGATTGGTGCCAGTTAATATTAGTTATTGTGTTACTACTTCAGCTGCTCAGCTAATGGTGCCTATAATTGGCATCATACCAGTCAGGCTTAAGGAGAAGGTTGTACCAAATGATTCCTGGTGCCTGTGTCTGTTGAAGTAGGGACCACAGTGAGCCTGCTGGGGTTGTACCTTGCTGTTTGACTTCAGGAAAGCCACAGGGAGCATGCACACAGCAGTCCTCCTTCCCTCAGCACTCCTTTGTCACAGGGAGACAGTGCTGCTTCTGGCCTCCTAACCCCCCACTCCCCTTAGCAGCAGAGAAGTGACAGTGACAAGTGAGTCACAGTTGCACTACTTGTCCTCCCCACTTGAGATCCCCACCATCCTGGCTTCCACAACCGCCTCCGCCTCTCCTCAGCACCGCAGTGATGCCCCAGGGTCCTCTTTTAACTTTCCCTTCTTCCTCACACCCCACATCCTGTAATTTGCCTAGTCCTCATGCTTTTGTCTTTAACCTGCAGGTCTCTGCTGCATCCCCAGCTATTCTCGGTCGTGGCCTGGGCCATGGCACCAGCCTCCTAACTGGCTTCCCCTCCACAGGCTCTTCCTGTTAACCAAGAGACCTCAGGCCAAGGACAGAAGAGGTCTCTGAGTGCCTCCAGGCTGGTTTCTACCAACTCTCTTTCTCTGTGGCAGAGGGTCTGGGTATGCTCAGGAGATGGCCCCCACCGTGGACTGTCTGAGGCTCTCCTGCCCTGGAATCAGAGGTAGCAGGAGAAAATAAGGCTCTGTGGGGCTGCAGGCTCTGCTTTGAGAAGCTGAGACTCATGCAAATCTCAAGTGGGGTGAGATTATTTAAAGTACAAAAGGATTTTTCCCATCAAGAAAGATTCCCCTACAGGTTCCTTTAAATAGTGACTCCTGTAGGCAGGCAAGTGCTTTACAGATCATTAACTACTTGACTGAAAGCCTACAGGGCAAAGAGATTTAAAACAAAAGTGTTCGGAGCCCCTGCCAATTACAGATCAATCCAAAATGAAGATGAAGTATCTCTGCAACTAGAAGTCAGTGGGAAAATGAGAGATCCAATTCAGAAAAAAATCTGATTTACACACAACTTTTTTGGAACACACCAATTATTTAAATGAATTTCCACCTGTCTGCCCATCTTGAACCTATTGTATTCATCTCCCACAACTTTATCCCCAAGCCCCAGTCTTGGGGTTCTCCTCGGTGAACAGTGACTGCACAATAACCCCAGGAAAGGGCGTCATTGGGAAAGCGTTCTTGTGGCCGTGCACAGCGTAAGCAGTTGATGCAGAGATACAGCCCATAATGGATGAACTGTACAGTAACAATTTGCAGATAAAAATAATAGAAGTTAAAGTGTACTTTACATGATAAAAGAAAGATGAAAGGGAACGAGAGTCTGTTACAACTGAGATGGTTACAAAAGTCCTGCTTTGTGAAGTAGGCTCTGTTGAAAAGATTGATGCAATGGGGAGTGACCTTGGCTTGGAGCAGGAGCTAGTGATGTATGTATGAGCATCCCTCTGCTAAATGGACCCAGATTTGTAGCGCTAATATACATGGGAGCCCAGAACCAAACTCAGTATGGCTATAAATCAACAGCCACTTTGGGTGTCATTTCTGGTTTATATTCCACTATTGTTCTATCACTTTAATTCATGTCACTATCATCTTTTCATCTGGAACAGTTTTATATAATTTTCCAGTGGAGTTACCTGACAAATCCTATCAAATTAACAAGGTACATTAACAATATTGACTGACTACAGCTTCAAGAGTTGCAGGGCCATAGAGCAAAATTTTAAAACCGTGTCTCCCTGGTGATGATTTTCCAACCCCCTCTCATTCTGAGAACAGAATGTGGGGCAGGGTTTATTTCCACATAAGAGATATGCACATTTATTTTACTCTGTTCATTTTGACTTTTATAAATGTCAAAATAAGAAGCAGAGGAGGGGAAATACACACACATTCTTGCTACCAACAATCCTGGCTTAAGTACTTTTCTTTTTTCAGGGAACTATAGAAATGTCCACATGTTTAACAATTAATGACCAAATTGGAGGCAAGAGTGTAACTAGATAGTCGTAATCTATTTTAAGTGAAATGTAATAAAATTGGTCTCCTGATACATTCTCACCCTCTTGAAATCATCTAGAACTGAATGTCCAGAGTTAGTTGGACTTAGGACATCATGCCTAATTGAAACATGATATTCCTGAAATTTCTAATGACAAATCCCAATGTTTGATTAGTAAAAAAATATACCAATTATTAATCTTTACCAAAGACCACACAGTAATGAGCAGGGGTAAGCAGCCATCACTGCATTTTCTCCTCTGAGGATGGCAGGAGTCTCCACTGTGGTCTCTATACGTGTCTTTGTCTAACTGGTCTTTGTAATTTATTCATAAAATAAAATAGAAATGAATGGACTGTGTAGCAGACTTCATCATGAGGATTTTGTTTGTATTTGTTTTCTTTTTTAATTTTAAAATGGCTGTCAGACTGTGATGGTTGTTGCATGTATGTATTTTGGTTTTCAGGGTTTTTATGGGGGGAGTTAAGTGGGCTATTTCTTTTATTTGCCTCTTTTGGCTTACTGAGTTTTTTCACATTTCTGAGTGATTCATAGGTTGAAATATGTTAACTCCGATTGTCTTTTCTGTTCCAGTATACACATTTGATTATTTTAATTATATCTTACATCTTTACTTCATTTTGCTTTTTCTTGCTTTGACCCTGACCTTTAAACTATGGCCTAAAAAATAATTACTTTCAAGGTCCCATATGGGGCCCACTCTAGAAGGCATATTGGAGGCCTTTGTCTCACTTCATGGACAGATTCCCCAATTTTCAGCATTAAAAAAGGGAAAATCGCGCATCCAGCCTAGATCTTTTGTGTCAGGCTGAGAGTATACTCCTCTGCTATGTCAAGAAAGCAACTGTTCATTTTCACACTTATCCCTCAACACCTCCCACACCTGCATTACCTTTGTTCTACAAACACCTTTATTCCCAGTCACTACACAGCATGTTATGTCTTTCGCAGCTCCGAAAATAAAACAGGAAGTGTCAATATTTAGCATTCTGGATTCCTGTTATAAAGTCTTTGTTGCATGAGGCTCATACCCAGTGCTACGTTTCTGCCTCAGCAAGGAAGCAGTGATCTCCACTGCCTGAACCCAGGCTCCAAGACTTAAACTTGGGAGGTTTTGTGTAAAGAACCCTTAGATCCTCCTGTGACTTCCTTTAAATATAGCCTGGAAGGTGTTTTAGTGTCACAAAAAGGAAGAGCTAGTTTCCTCCCCCTCCCCCTCCCCCATGCTATTTTTAGCATGTAAGGTTTTTCCAGATCAGAAACTGTTCATGAGTAGCTTAGATATTGAGGAATAGGGGATGTTACAGATTTATCTGTCCACCTCAGATCATCTTTTAAAAAAAGAAAAGAACATAGATCAAAACTGTTTAATGAGCCTTATGGTTTATTTCATTATAATATAGAGGTATATAATATGTAGGTAAACTCTATATTGTACTGTACATTATACCTTTTTATATATTTTGGGTTGTTCTCAACTCCTCAATTCACCCACCCAGGAAAGCAGACCGTGCAACTTCTATGTGCCATTTGGAATCTCCTTATGTCTGTCTTAAAAAACCCACAGCATTCCCCAAAGCCCTCAGAAGGAGCTCATGTTCATCCAGTTTAGGGTTTATAAAACAGGTCAAATGATTACACTGAACTCACTCTTTCTATTTCTTATGGCTTCTTTTTTATCCTCTCTTTCACTTCACAGGTATCTCTGGAGACAAAGTAGAGATAGACCCTGTTACGAATCAGAAAGCCAGCACTAAGTTTTGGATTAAGCAGAAACCCATCTCAATCGATTCTGACCTGCTCTGTGCCTGTGACCTTGCTGAAGAAAAAAGCCCCAGTGAGTAGTCCCTTTTATTTATGTCTCCTTTCTCTCTTTCCTCTCTCTTCCCTCTGAGCGCTGGGTGCCTGGAGAATATATTGCCACCATGTCCTTTTTTCCTTGGGTCTGTTTAATTCATTACCAGAAATTTCTTTTAATCAAACGGGATTGTATTATGGTACCCATTCTGTCTGGTCTTGATGGCAGCAAACAACCTTGCAGCCCTGCTCCTGACCTCAGCAGCCCTGCCCCGGGGGTGGGGGATAGGGCCAGATTCCTGCTGAGAATTTGCACTCATCAGAGCCCTCATTTCACTTTGTGCTCCCTGCCCATTTGGGAGAATTGACCAGTCAGACCTGGACCTCCCTTCCTTCTGTACCAGATCAAGGGAAGCTGGGATTTCCCAAGGCAGCTGAAGACTACATTTAGATATCCGACTTTAGATATGCTAAAAGTGTCAGCACCCCCACCACCCTCACAGATTATTGGCAGCTGCATGACCTACCAGCTCATAATTAAACTCTCACCTGATCCCACAGAAGAGATTACTGCTGGGTTGGCATTCCTCCAGTTAAATTATCAAAATAGATACAGTCCAGTTGTATACTTCGGCATATTGTATTTTTGCAGTTTAGGGTGCAACATTTAGATTAAGCACTTCGTCATTTTTAGGACTTTAGTCGTATCAAGGGGCAAAAAGGACATATAGAACACATGAAAGTTCCCCCATGGAAGAAAAATGTTTAAACTATATAAGGGCACATTAGCTGCCTAGAGAAGGCTGTAAGATAGTGGTTCTCATGCTCTGGTATATATCAGCATTATCTGTGTAGCCTTTTTAAAATGCAGTTACCCGGGGCCCACCTAAGTAGATTTTGATTTAGTAACTTGTGGTACCAACTGTGCATCTAATTTTTATTAATCCCCTATGTCCAGTGTCCAGTAAATTTGAGAACAAATGTTAAAAGGAATTACATACTCAAAAGGAACAATAAGAAATGTAAAGGCCAGCAAGTGTTTATAATATGGTTCTAACTTGTGAAGTAATACCGACTACACAGGGGCCTGAGGGGCTTACAGACTGGGCATTGCCTTATTTATGGGTAGGGCTTTAAATTTTCTGTCAAGTCCAGCTGTGCTGGGCTATAATTTCTCCTCCTTTCAATTCATTAGCCTACAGGTTGGCAAGAAGGGAGAGCTTATTTGGATATAGGGAAAGGGGTAAGGCCATCCCCACCCCTTCCCACCATTCCAGCAAGGCCTCTGACTCTGGGAGAGGCTGGAGAGAAAATTGCCTGCTCTCGGGGGGCCTTGCCCCAAGGCTGCTGGATTTTCTCTGTCTTCAGATAAACATTTTCTTCCTAATCTCACTCACTCCAGCTTGTCAGCCAAGAAAGATACTATTGTTCTGGCATCTTTCTTCCCAAGAACTGAAGATGCTTTGAAAAGTAGCATTTTTGTTATTAATAATTTTCCCTATCTCTGAGAAATGAAGGACAGCCACTTCCTTGTTGCACAGAGGGATAAGCTGGAGTGGAAAGATTGGGAAAGAACTAGAAGCAGGATTGAGGTTTCCCTTACGGTGTCATCCCAGGACACTCACTGTTCCAAGGAAAGTTGTGATACAGTCCCTGAAGGTACATGATGTCACATATTCAGCCTAACAGGGAATGGAGAAAAGGTTCACAGCCACCCACCTCCCAGTCTCTCTAGGAATGAAGGCAGGAGAGAATAATTATTACACATCTGTGTAAATGAGGCCAAGTCCCCAGCATTGGTGATACCATGCAAATGTGAGCCCCCATCGTTTCAGAATTGACAACCTAGTAGGAATTTTTCATCTTATTTTCACATATGTGAAAGATGATTCTGTATAAAAACTGCACATATGGGTCTTACAAAGGTTTCTTCCTCTTTCACTCTGGCTGCAGAGATCTAAAAATTATGGCGCTTTCCTGAGGCCCAGTAAAAAACACTTAAGTCCCTATCCCCTAAAGCAGTGCCTTTTGAACCATGTTCCTCAGCACTCTAGGGACCTCGAGCGTGTGTATTTAAGGCAGGATTAGGTTTAGGCTTCTCTTCAACCAAAGGAACTGTTTTTTCTATTTAGGGATTCTGCATTTAAAAGTCAGCTCAGTTCAGCGGCTGGGGCACCAGCTACATGCACTGGAGCTGACGGGTTCAAACCCAACCCTGCCAAACAACAATGACAAATACAACCAAAAAAAAAAAGTAGCAGGCATTGTGGCAGACACCTATAGTCTCAGCTACTTGGGAGACTGCATCAAGAGAATCACTTAAGCCTAACAGTTTGAGGTTGCTGTGAGCTGTGATGCCACAGTACTCTACCAAGGGCAACATAGTGAGACTCTGTCTCGTCTCCAAAAAAAAAAAAAGTCAGCTGATAAACAAATTTTGCTTCTTAAAAAAAAGATTTGGAAGTTAACAGGTTAACAGAATAAAATTCACACTCCTCAGCATAGGCTTTGCAGACATTGACAATAAGCTGACCATTCTAACCTCATAGCCCATAATTTCCCATCTCATATTTGGACTACGGTCACTGTGAACTACTTATACACAATGCATTTTGTGCTTCTGTTGTTCCCACTGCTGGAATACACTTTCTTTTTTTTTTTTTTTTTTAAGTGAAGTTTATTTATTTTTATTTATTTATTCATTTTTTTTTTATTTGCAGTTTGGCCAGGGCTGGGTTTGAACTCACCACCCTTGGTATATGGGACTAGCACCCTACTCACTGAGCCACAGGCACCACCCTGGAATACACTTTCAACCCTGACCCTTCCTCTACCTAACAGACATTTCTATCTCCCCAAACTCAGCCCACTCATTTTTCAAGATTCAGTTCCAATGTCAGGCTTTCTCTACTAAGTTTGCCCCCAGAAGTTTGTACATAGCTCCAGTACAGTACCTCCATGCTGGGTCTGTTTATGAGCTCCAGTATAGTACCTCCATGCTGGGTCTGTTTATGAAGTCTGACCCTCCCTTCCATCCTCGTCTCCATACTGAACTGATTGACCCGGGAACTGGCTTCTGCATCAAGTTGTCCTCAGTGGTTTGTTGACATGAAATTGAAGAGGCTAGAATTTAGAAACCAAAGTTATTTGATCTAATTTATGTTTAAAGTGCTGAATAAGGATGTATTAAATGAATCGGATGGATGCTATGTGTTTTTATGATTTCCAGTATCTTCTTCAAATTAATTCAGTGACTCAGTGTAAAAAGTTCATTCTCCGACTATCATCAGATCCCAGAATTAATCTATGGGGCATCTTCCTTTTCTTTCTTCCTTTTTTTTTTTTAAGGATTAATGGCAACCCTTTTTATCTTTTGTGTCTATTGAACCTTAGAAAAAAGTTATTTTAACATCACTAAAGAAATGAAAGTCACTATATTTCATAAGTTTAGCCTGTGATTTTTATCAGCATAGTGATATATGTTTGTAGCTGAGTTTACATCAAAAATTATTCTTAGGGCCTTCTTGAATGAATCATGGCAAAGAAAGAGAGTCTAGAAGTAGATAAGGTTTTTGATTTCTGCAATATATTTTTTTTCATGTTTTTATCTCTTGTAACACAAGTGTCTTGCTGAAGACTAGAACGCGTGACCAACTAGAATAATTTAGTTGTGAAAACAGAGCAGACGTGTTATTAAACAGCCTTCTTTACAAAAAGGCATTAAGTATTGGGAGTATAATGAAGTTGTCCCCAGTCCTGCTTAAGACATGTTTGTCAGAATTTTGAACAAAAAAGAAATGGTTTTCAAAACCTTTGAATATGGCCAGTTTGCAGTGTTTATTGAGAAAGCCGCTGTCAAACCATTAATTTGGTCGTCATAAGGAACCCAACTCAAGTTTAATTGATGCCATATCCAAAAAAGTGTGTGAATAGCTGACTTGGCAAAGGGACTGAGCATTTGAACGGCTGCAGTGAAACACATAATTACACATATTGTGAGATCAGAAAGACCAGGGTCTGCAACCGAGCTTCATAAATAGCAGTTCTGTGGCTCTCTTTCCTTTACCCTCGACTTCTCCCTCTTAGGCCAGATTCTCAGAGGGAAGATTTATTGCTCTGTCCCTGTGAGTGTTTAAGGACCTGGAACTTAATGACTAAATAGATACATGCCTTTAAAAAAATTGCACATATAAGTATAGGCTCTGGAAAGAGTTAGTTGAGAAAATCTGTACGTCTCAAGCCCTGAGATATTAAGAATTAACTCTGCCTTTCTGGATTTTAAAAGAAAAAATTATGCTGCCATTATAATTATTATTATTCAATTCAGTGATTTCTCAGTCAGATTTTGCTACTTCATAGGATATCTTTTGCAATTTTGAAAGATGTCACAAATGTCTAAAAGATGAATTACTATTAATTCATTTTAACTACTCAAGGATGTTGTAGCACATAGGAAAGGAGAATGTTTCCATATCACAAACTACCATGTTAAAATTGCCTTAGAGAAATGATATTCCAGTCTTACGTAGCTATAGACACAGGCTTTGAATGCTGCGGGCTCCGTTTTTAAGTGCTAGCCTTGAATTCCTGCGTTAAAACAAAAGCAAGGACCTTTCTGTGAAACTGGTGCCTATCAGGGACTTGGGCTATATCTGAGTACCAGACTCAACAATACCAGGTCTGGTTTTATCATAAGAAGGTTGTACAGACTTACAGTCTTTAAAGGAAGCAGCCTATCATTAAGAAATCAGATTTAAACCTTAATAAAGTAGCTGTCGTCTTTATAGCTGAAAAGAGCGCTGTATCTCAATTAAGTATAGATCATATAAAACCTTAAGGAAGCAACATAATAGAGGTAACCTGATTATGTTCTTTTGCAATAGTATAATTTAAAGGAAATCTGATTCTGTTGATGCTGGTTATGTTGGGGGAGGTTTTGTTTCATTTTTTCTTTTTATCCAAAACACTGTTTTGATTACTCTTTGGGTTTGAGAGTTAACCACAACTCTAGGAGATTGTTAAACCCTCTTGACTAGAACTTGCCTAATATGAGATTCAGTTAAGGCTATGAGTTAAATTAGCTGGGCTTATTGGTGACCTCCCGCTTAAATGAATCTTTCTTTTCATAAGTACTTGACAAGATTTGTAAAGTAGTGTATTTAATTTACTAATTAAATTAAAGCTACTGAATAATGATTTGTCCACATTGATTTAGCTTAAATAGGAAAGATCAGCATTGTTGTGATCTTCAGCAACCTTAATGGCCAAGCCAGTTAGACACAAAGGCCTGTTGTGTTGCATAGGTCAGAAGTACATAGGTAAGCCCAGGCTGTAATTGAATTGCCTGCACTGCACCCTGCAGTCACAGATTTCCTTTGCCTTCCTGTTCCATTGTTGCACTGGGGGCTTAAGAGAATGTTAACGCGGTAATAGGCACAGGGCCTTCCCCATTATACGTCTTGCTATCGAGCGGTTCTGCATGACTAGTTAAAGAAGATGGCAAGAAGATTAATGAAAGCAAGGCTAATACAGAAGGGGGTACTTTTGCAAGACTTCTACTGAGGAGATATTAGAGCTGAACCAGAGCTTGGCTTTTTCTTTATCCTGTGACCTTTGAACCTGACTTACTGTTGAGAGCTGCCAGGGAAGTAGACATTTTGATTGATGTTGGTACACGAGTCAGTCTTTCCCATTGAATTCCACATCTGCACGAAAATAGCTTTTCCAGCAGAATTCATACTGGCTAGAAGTGATAGCCAAATTGATGGCTGAAATGCTTTTATGTAGTTTCATTTAAACCTAAAGGTATTTGATGGTTTAATTCAGTATCCAGTTTTCACAGATTATATGTATTCACTTACATGTTCTTAATGGGTTCATCAACCCATAGCAAAAGACCAGTAGTAGGAACGTTCATAGGTTTGCAAACAGCTCTGAGCAGACTTTATGGGGGAGTAAAAGCAAATCCTTCATCATCCTTAAAAAAGAAAAGTCAGTCTGAAGACCCAGGGAAACTTACTTTGAGGTTTGTGTGAATAAACCAAAGCATCCAGCTGTTTTTGGAATGCTATAAATGGGGACGTCTGAAATCTCACCTCTGTACTCCCAGACAACTCCCTCAGAGGCTATCTTGATTGACCCAGATGCTGGGTTCCCTGAACTTGTCCTTGAGACACTAGCATTGCATCTGAAAGGGATTGTCATGGGCTACTTGTAATATAGTCCTGTGCATATACAAACCTCTTCACTTGATTTCACTAATTCTGTTACATTGTTTGTGAAGCTGCAGGCCTTGTATATATAAGTGACTGTGTGTCTGAATATCCCAGTGTGTGATCCCCACCTCCTCTCCCAACAAAGGAAAGCAGGGAGAATGGCAGAAGGATCACTTTTGTTACTAACGTCAACCTGAGCACATCCCAGCCCACACAGTGAATCCTCTGACCACCTGATTTCTTTTCTCATACTCTTTTCTCCCTATTTGACAGGGGTAGTTCTTGCAGAGATATCTCTCTCTGTCTCTCTCTCTCTCTCTCTCTCTCTGATAGGCATTCTAGTTGCTAAAGGAGGAAGTACCCAGGAATTTTGTTAGATATTCCCATATTCTTTAGATGCTCTCAAGAACATATGAAAGAGGATGAGGGTGACATTAGCCACTGCTGGATGAAAAAGCTATAGCCCCAAAGAACGGATGGATATTCGTGGCCATGCTGGCCCACTGTAGGCCCCAGGAGGTAAGACCTCTGCATTTATGCTCCAGTAGACCTGCAGCCCCTCCTCGGCCTCTGTTGACTCCCAGGAGGTCTTGGTACTGTAAACATTAGGTGGGCAAGCTTTGTTGTGTTTTTATTCTCTGACAAGGACTTATTTCATAAGTTCTAGATCAAATACAGTAAGTACTGCCTGATTACAGAGCACGATGGACTCTAACATATTAAATGCCCCAGTTATTGAATTGCCTTTTCATAAGAGTCCTCTGGAGCACAATCAGGAGCAGGCAGTGCCTCATCCTTTTAACAGATATGTTTCCTAGCCCTATTAAAAGGGGTCTTCATCTATCCTGTCAAAGGGAGTCTGCTGGGGTTTTTTAGTTTAATTACACTATCCAATTAAAACTCGTTGCTGCATTTGGATGCGCCTCTCCTTGGGCCTGAGTGGATATGACATTTACAAGGCTCGCCTTTCAAGCAGACAATAGTGTGATTGATGAGGTGCACATTCAGTGAAGGAGGCGAGTGCCTGTGGAAGTGCTGCTTAGTGCATTTTGATTTATTTATCATCTCCTTCCAAAACAAGGGAGCTGAAGAAGAGATGGGTTTAGGCAACCAGGGGGTCCACCTCAGTTTTTCCAAGTGTATGGGAGGGAAAGACTTGGAGTGTATACCAGGATAAAAGTGGAAAAATACTATAAGCATAGGGCCAGTTTACATCATCTAATGTCAGATTCCATTCTCCGGTTCTCTGACCCAGTCTGGTTTCCAGTAACCTCAAGCCACAATCTGCTGTTGATAGGTCATCACTGTGTTTCAGGGAATAGTTTGCTGGGGCTGGGTGGCTTTGGCTGGGTCCCTGTTTGCATGCAAGCCAGTTGTCTGACTTGGTTGTCATTTGTTGACAATCTGACTTGTGCACTAGGTATGCCAATCGACATTCCCAGCTGCACCCTCCGGAAATCCAGCAGCTTCCGTCTAGGACAGTTAGTATTTGATGACTCTTTCTCTCACCCTGCCTAGCTACATCATGCATTTATCTATCTCTTATTTGTATTTGTTTTTATTTTTTAGAAATAGGGTCTTGCTCTGTCACCTAGGCTGAAGGGCAGGTGCACAATCATAGCTCACTTCAATCTTAAACATCTGGGCTTAAGCGATCCTCCTGCCTCAGCCTCCCAAAGTGCTAGGAATACAGGCACTCACCACTCCTGGCCTATGTCAAGCATCTAAAAGTGCTTCTAGGCTGAGCATGGTGGCTCGCACCTATAATCCTAGCACTCTAGAAGGCTGAGGTAGAGGATTGCTTGAAGTCAGGAGTTCTACATTAGCCTAAGCAAGAACAAACACACTATCTCTTCTAAAATAGAAAAACATGGCTCGGCACCCATAGTTCAGTGGTTAGGGTGCCAGCCTCATACACTGGGGCTGGTGGGTTTTAATCCAGCCCAGGCATGCTAAACAACAATGACACTGCAACAAAAAATATAGCCAGGTGTTGTAGAGGGCACCTGTAGTTCCAGCTACTTGGGAGACTGAGACAGGAGAATTGCTTAAGCCCAGGAGTTTGAGGTTGCTGTGAGGTGTGAAGCCTTTTGTCTCAAAAAAAATAAATAAATAAAAAAGAAAGAAAAAGAAAAACATTTGGCCAGGTGTGGTGCCTCACACTTATAGTCCTAGCTACTTGGGAGGCTGAGGTAAGAGGATCACTTAAGCCCAGGAATTGGAGGTTGCAGTGACCTATGATGATTCTACTGCACTCCAGCCAGGGCGACACTCTCCAAAAAATATATAAATAAATAAAGTACTTTTAGAATTTGGATCAACCAAGAGCAAGTCTGGCTCTTCAAAAAGATTTGGAGGCACAATGGAGAGGCTCTCAAGGTGATAGTGACAAGGCAAACCTGACATCTTGCTCTTGAACTACTATTGCTGTTCACCCTTAGCAATGATAGATGGGACCAACCTGCTGGCCTTTCTATAGCTCCTAGAAAAAGGTGTTTCAATGCAGTGGTCTCTAGAAGAGTCAGCACTGTGAATTTAGGAGTCAGGATATTCTACTCTGAGCCCCATACAGTTGATAAAAGTAAAATATCTCCCATATTTATCATCAGGTATGACAGTTGCTCACAGGGGCTGTTGGGGCACATTTACGTAATGTGTAAGAATGTCTGTATTTGTGGGGAAAGGTGGCCAGTGTGGAGATACTCAGTGAGTTTTCTTACCTTCTCTATAAATTTTCTTCATTTTTCTACAGGTCTTATTAATAAACAGGAAAGAATTTGCTTGTGTTGATTGGAATATTAATAGGTTTAGAGTGGAAAACATTCTGAGAGTATCAACTTTTTTTCCTCCTGGGAAAAGCCTTGTTCTTGCTATTAAGTTTTCACTTAATTGTTAACTTAAACCTCATGGACCTATAATAACAAAACAATTATCTAGGTATAATGAAACATTTGCATACATTTGCATTTTCGTATATTTTGATTACCATTTCCTCAAATTCATTCTTTCTTGATTTTTAACATCAGTAGAGATTCTAATCGAGAAAAGGGTAAGGGCAGGAGCTTTTCCCTACTGAAAAACTCTTTGTGAAAGATTTCTCAGCTGGATAGATGATGGGAAAATCTGTTTTCCCTTGCCTCCCACCAAGCTCCAAATTGTGTTTTCATAATACATAAATGGGATGCTTACATTTTAAGTTATTCTCATAGACACAGAAAAAATAAGCTACAGTTTCATTAAAACCAAGGTGTATTGCCTACAATACTCCCATATGCAGCTTCCAAGACAGGTAACTGCTATCTGCTTAGTCTTTTTTTTATCATGAATGACTCGAAAACTGGATAAATTATAAACTGTTTTCAGACATTGGAAAACAGGCATCATAGGATTCCTAAGAGGAAGGGAAAAAGAAGATGAGACTGACCATCACCTCAGCTTTCTGCCAGAAGAGGAAAGAACCCAAGGAGAGTATTACAGTCTCACTGAGCTGGAAAACAGATAAAAGTGTAAACTGAAATTTGCAGAGTAAAAACATACAGAACAGAGCATGGAGAAGAGGAGGCTATGCTGAGAAAGACCTCTTCCTTGCATCTTTCACTGTCAACTAAGCTGTGCATGCCTGTGGTGGGACCTCTCAAAAGAACAAAAGTTGAAAAGCCATAAGCTAGAGTTCTGGTCAACCAGAGTATTTAGTAGTGATTCCAGAAAGGCTGTACTTTAGGAGTAGAACTAAACTAGCCATAAATTAAAGGCTGCTCTAGTCCTTGCCAAACAAAGCCTTAAAAGGAATCTTGAAAGGATCAAACTCATCCACAAGTCAGTTAGCTGCCTGCCAGAACTAATAAAGCCCAATATTCTGTAAAGGACAACAGTGTAATGCAGACACCCCAAAATGTACATTTATAATGTCTAGCATTCAATCAAAAAGTAGTAGACATGCAAAGAAGTGGGGAAATGTGTTCTATAATTAGAAGGAAAATCAATCAATAGAAATAAAGCCAGAAATTGCAGGGATGATAGAATTAACAGACAAATGCTTTAAAATTAGCTATGATAAATATATTCAAGGACTTAAAGGAAAAGAATTCAAAAAGAAGTGAAAACTATTAAAAAAGAATCAAGTGAAAATTACAGAGCTGAGAAATATAATACCAGAATAAAAATAATTCACTAATAAGAATAGTTAAGTCCTGATTTGTTTTTATTTTTAAGTGTAATGTATTAGCTATTCAAGGTTTTTTTCTGATTCCATATAAAATGAAGCACTTTTTTTTTTTTTTTTTTTTTTTAGACAGAGCCTTAAGCTGTCACCCTAGATAGAGTGCTGTGGCATCACAGCTCACAGCAACCTCCAATTCCTGGGCTCAAGCGAGTCTCTTGCCTCCGCCTCCCAAGTAGCCAGGACTACAGGTGCTCGCCACAATGCCCAGCCGTTTTTTGGTTGCAGCCATCATTTTTGTTGGGCGGGCCTGGACTGGATTCGAACCCGCCAGCTCAGGTGTACGTGGCTGGCGCCTTAGCCCGTTGAGCCACAGGCGTGGAGACATAAAATGAAGCACTATTTTTTCCTGCTCTTTGAAGTATGACAGAGCTTTAATAGGGATTGCATTAAATCTGTAGATTGCTTTGTGTAGTGTGGACATTTTAACAATGTTGATTTTTTTCCCAGCCAGGAGCATAGGATCTTTTTCCATTTGTAAACATCTTCAGCTATTTCTTTTCTCAGAGTTTCATAATTTTTTTATAGGGATCTTTCATGTCCTTTGTTAGGTAAATTCTCAGATATTTCATCTTCTTTGGCACTACTGTAAAAGGAATAGAGTCCTTGACTATATTTTCATCTTGACTATTGTTGACATATATAACAGCTGATTTGTAAGTATTGATTTTGTATCCTGAGATGCTACTGTATTCCTTGATCACTTCTAAGAGTTTGGTCGTTAAGTCCCTGGGATTTTCCAGGTATAGGATCATATCTGTGAAGAGTGAGAGCTTCATCTCCTCTGACCCCATTTGGATACCCTTGATCACCTTCTCTTGCCTGATTGCAATGGCTAAGAAGTATATTACTGTGTTGAAAAGCAGTGGAGATAGTGGGCATCCTTGCCTAGTTCCTGATCTGAGTGGAAATGTTTTCAATTTTACTTCAAAGCAACCCAAAAAATACATTACTGGAATCTGATCAAACTAAAAAGCTTCTGCACAGCCAAGAGCACAGCAAGTAAAGCTAACAGACAACTTTCAGGATGGGAGAAGATTGTTGCAGGTTATGCTTCTGACAAAGGCCCAATAACTAGAATCATAGAGAACTCAAACTAATCAATAGGAAAAGAAAAAATAACCCCATTTCTATGTGGGCAAGAGACTTGAACAGAAACTTCTCTGAAGAAGACAGGCACATAGCCTACAAACACATGAAGAAATGCTCATTATCTTGGGCTTTGCCTGTGACTAAGTGGGTAGAGCTCCAGCTCCACATACCAAGGGTGGCAGGTTCAAACCCTGCCCCGGCCAAACTGCAACAAAAAAATAACCAGGCATTGTGGTGGGTGCCTGTAGTCCCAGCTACTCGGGAGGCTGAGGCAAGAGAATCACCTAAGCCTAGGAGTTGGAGGTTGCTGTGAGCTGTGTGACGCCACAGCTCTCTACCAAGGGTGATAAAGTGAGACTCTGTCTAAAAAAAATAATAATAAAATAAAATAAAATGCTCATTATCTTTAATCATCAGAGAACTGCAAATCAAAACCACTTTGAGATATCATCTGACTCCAGTGAGATTAGCCCACATGACAAAATCCCAAAACTACAGATGTTGGCATGGATGCAGAGAGAAGGGAACAACACTTCTACACTGCTGGTGGGAATGCAAGCTAATACGGCCTCTTTGGAAAGAATTTTGGAGAATAGTCAAGGAACTAAAAGTAGACCTATCATTCGATCCTGCAGTTCCTCTACTAGGTATATATATGGTTCAGTGTATATACCCAGATGATCAAAAATTACTTTACCACAAAGACATTTGCACCAGAATGTTTATTACAGCCCAATTCATAATTGCCAAAACATGGAAACAGCCCAAGTGCCCATCGACCTATGAATAGATTAACAAATTGTGGCATATGTACACCATTTTATGCAGCCATAAAAAAGGATAGAGACTTCACATCTTTTATGTTTACCTGAATGAAGCTGGAACATATTCTTAGTAAAGTATCTCAAGAATGGAAAAAAAAGTATCCAGTGTACTCAATACTACAATACTACTGTAAAATCAATATATAATCACCTACACATACATATGAATGGCAAAACATAACTATAGTCCAGAAAATAGAAGGGAAGAGGAGAGAGAGAGGGGAGGGGAGAAGGGAAGGTATTTGGGGGGACCTCACCTAATGTGCATAAGGCAGTGGTACATTTCAAAACTATTAGAAAAGAGTATAATTGTCTTACCACAACAAATAAGTGAGGTAATAGATGCATTAATCAGTTCAATGTAAGCATTTCATATTGTAAATCAAATCAGTGCACTGAACTCCATAAATGCATCAGTGTACACAGTTATGATTTAAATAAAGAAATAAACAATAAATAAAAGTAGGTAAGATGGCCAGTGCCCATAACTCAGTGGGTAAGCTCAGTGCTGGCCGCATACACCGAGGCTGGCAGGTTCAATCCCGGTCCGGGCCAGCTAAAACAACAACTGCAACAACAAAACTAGCGGGCGTTGTGGTGGGCACCTATGGTCCCAGCTACTTGGGAGGCTGAGGCAAGAGAATTGCTTAAGCCCAAGAGTTTGAGGTTGCTGTAAGCTGTGATGCTATGACACTCTACCCAGGGCAACAGCTTGAGACTCTGTCTCAAAAAAAATTAAATTAAATTAAATTTTAAAAGCTTAAAAAAAAAAGAATAGTTAAGATGAAGAAAGATTATAGTTATCTATTGCCACATAGCAGATTTTCCCCAAAATTAGTGGCTGAAAACAACATTTATTATCTTACAGTTTGGTAGGTCAGAAATCCAGCACAGCTTATCTGGGTCCACTGGCTCAGGGTCTCTCATAAGGTTGCAATCAAGATGTCAGCCAGGGCCATAGTCATCTGAAGGTTCAATTGGGTCTCCAAACAAGCCCATCGTGTGTTTGTTGACAGAGCTCAATTCCTTGGGAATGCCCTCATTCTCCCAAGGAAAGCTTATAAGATGGAGCTGACTTCATCAAAGTAAGCTAGGACGGGCAAGGAATAAGTAACATTCCTTCCATAGCTAATCTCAGAAGTGACACCCCAACAATTTTGCCGTATTATTTATTCATTAGAAGCGAGTCACTAGGGCCAGCCCATAAACAAGGGGATGAAAAGCAGGAAGTGAGATCATTGGGAACCATTTCAGAAACTACCACTATTAGAAAACTATAAGACAGAACAACAAAAACTATTCAAACCATAACACAGAGAGAAAAATGTATGAAAAGCATAGATTCTGTGGAATAATATCAAGTGTTCTAACACATATGTAATTGTAGCCTCAGGGATAGAGGATTTGATTTAAAATACCAAACCACCAACCTTGGAAGGCCAATGAAGGCTAAGCAGGATAAATATAAAGAAAACCTCATCAAGGTACATCATAATCAAATTGCTGAGAACCAATGATAAAGAGAAAATTCTTAGAAACAGACAAAGAAGACATGCTACAAAGAGGAACCAAGGTAAGAATGACTGCTGACTTCTCATCAGAAATAATACAGTCCAGAAGACAATAGAATGACGTCTCTAAAGTGCCAAAGGAAAATAAATCTGTAAATGTAGAATCCTATATTCAGTGAAAATATGCTTCAGAAATGAAGGTGAAATAAAGACATTTCAGACAATCAAAAGATGAAAGAATTTATCACCACTAAACCTTCACTACAAGTAGTGTTAAAGGCTGGAAGGGGAAAACACCAGATGGAAACTCAAATTTACACAAAGAAATTAAGCACACTCAAGATGTCCCTGTTACCAACAATATGGAATGAACCTAAAAAAAGAAAATAAGTGAGAGAGACTTCTTTGACCAGGAATTAGCAAACTAAGGCCCACAAACCAAATCCAGCCTACCACCTGTGTGTTCGGCCTGTGAGATAAGAATGGTTTTTACTGGTGAACATTTGCAACTGATGTGATGAGAGGAAACACAAATTTTGGATTTCATTTAAGTGAAATATTATCCCTCCCCCACCAAAGAAAAAAACCTATTTTTCTCATTAGTAGGCCCATGTTACCCCCAAAATGTATTAATTATTATATTTTTAATGCAATAAAACATGAAGAATTCTTAAAATCTCTCTTATATAAGTATCTATAAAATATCCCTAAATTTAGCTTTGGGCCCACAAAACTTAAAATATTTAACTGTCTGGCCCTTTATAGAAAAAGTTTGCTTGTTTTAGAGCATGGAGATGAAAAGGGAAACCAAGGAAATCTGTCAGGCAGCATCCCAGGTCCTTGCTTAATTCTTGCAAGAACTCTGTGAAGTTTTATCTACATTTATTATATAATTCTAAGATTGTTGGACTTTATCCTAGGAATATTAAATCCTAACTACCCTGAATTTATAAGGAATCTGGGAAATCATACTGCTTGTCCACAGTTACAGATAAATGGTAACAAAGGACTATCTTCTTCCTCTGCCACTGACACAAAACCAAGGCACTTAAACATCTGTGCTTTCCTGGCCAGGCACGGTGGCTTACACCTGTAATCCTAGCACTCTGGGAAGCTGAGGCAGGAGGATCATTTGAGGCTAGTAGTTCAAGACCACCCTAAGTAAGAGCCAGACCTTATCTCTATTAAAAATGCAGAAAAATGTGGTGGGTGTCTGTATTTCCAGCTATTCAGAAGGCTAAGGCAGGAGGATCACTTGAACCCAGGACCTTGAGGTTGCTGTGAGCTAGGCTGATACCACAGCTCTCTAGCCTGGGCAACAGGGTGAGACTCTTGTCTCAAAAAAAAAAAAAAAAAATCTGTGCTTTCTTAGTAGAAGACTATCCTTAGCCCCAAAACTGTCTATAAAGTTCTATTTTTTAAGAAATTTTAACCATTATTGGTTATCTGGTTTCTCTTCCTAAAGGACATTAGATGGAAGAGGGGAGAAAGAGACAGTGGGAAGAGAAAGCTGACAGAGTTAACTAGAACTGAAACAAAACAAAAACTATTAAAAAGCAGCCCAACCTGGCTCCGCGCTGTAGTGGCACCAGGGCTGGCGGGTTCAAGCCGAGAGCTGACCTGCTAAACAACAATGACAACTACAACAAAATATAGCCAGGTGTTGTGGCAGGTGCCTGTAGCCCCAGCTACTTGGGAGGCTGAGGCAAGAGAATCGCTTAAGCTCAAGAGTTGGAGGTTACTGTGAGCTGTGACGCCACAGCACTCTTCCCAGGGTGACACAGTGAGACGCTGTCTCAAAAGAAAAAAAAAAGAAGCCCAAGCTGTAACTAACATACCCTCTCTGGAAGGAAATATGGAGAATCCTCAAAGAACTCAAATTAGACCTCCCATTTGATCCTGCAATCCCATTACTAGGCATCTACCTAGAAGAGAAAAAATCATTTTATCATTAGGACATTTGCACTAGATGGTTTATTGCACCTCAATCTACGAGTGCCAAGAAGTAGAAACAAGCTAAATGCCCATCAGCCTGGGAATGGATTAACAGACTGTGATACATGTATACCATGGAATACTGTTCAGCCACAAAAAAGATGGAGCCCTTACATCTTTTGTATTAACCTGGATGGAGTTGAAACACATTCTTCTCAGGAAAGTATCACAAGAATGGAAAAGAAAGTCTCCAGTGTACTCAATATTAATATGAAAACAGTAGACAATCTAATAGACACCCACAGAAGAGAAGAAAGTCAAGGTGGGAGGAGGGGGAAGGAGCGGGGATTAGTGTGCTCCCACTTAATATTGGGCACAATGTGGAGGTATATGGCACAGCTTCTGGAGGTGGAACACAACTACAAAAGGGACTATACCTAACAAATGCAAACATTGTAACCTAATTCTTTGTATCCTCAAATTAACCTGAAATAGAAATTTAAAAAGCAGTCCAAGAAGTCAGTCAGCATTGCAGTTTGGAACAATTTTTGTGCCATGGGTGATGTTCATGATGTATCATAGCATAGATGAACATGATA
Source organism: Arctocebus calabarensis (assembly GCA_963573935.1). Taxonomy (NCBI): domain Eukaryota; kingdom Metazoa; phylum Chordata; class Mammalia; order Primates; family Lorisidae; genus Arctocebus; species Arctocebus calabarensis. The sequence goes on from CAUYON010057548.1 coordinate 21,963, forward strand.
AAACAGTAATTTCTTTTCCTTATACTCTACAGGCACTCTACTTCCTAATACAGGCAGAAGGTGTGTGATATGGAATTTTAATGCTTAAAAATTGAAAAAGGCATTTTGCACAAAGGTTACCCTAACTGTTCACTCCAATGATTCTGGATAGATGAGGTTTCATTGTTATAATTTAGCCTCCCACAGAGTACTTGCAAACTCAATTTTGTCATAGACTAAAGTCCCTCCAAGGAGGAAATTTCCAGGTACAGAACTTATTTCTTATCTACTTCCCTAAAAGCTAAAGAATAAAACTTAACCAATACTTGATATTGAAATGCCATGCAGTATTTCTTTAGAACAACGTTACACAGGAATTAAAGCCCCAGAAGGCCTCCGTAAACCATTGCTCTTAATTTAGTTCCTGAAGTCCACAGAACACTTCTGCCACGTGTAGAAGGGAAGTATTTATCTAAAGGAAAAGCACTTCCATTTGAGTTGCAAGCTGAACTAGCCATTTATTTCATGGAACGTCATTATTACTTGAAAGAAAAGCTGACAAACTATGGTTATTCAGACTTGAGTATTGAGTGACCCTGTCACTTCAAGAAAAACAAGCTTTCAAGTAAAAAGAAATTCAAGCTTTCAGGTAAAAATTAGGATTTGGGGAAACTTGTATCCGTCGCTACGAGCTTTGCTTCTCATTGCTTAAAGACTTTTCTGATAAGATCAGTGGCCATATTAATGAATGTGATTTTTTTTTTTTTTGAGACAGAGTGTCACTATGTCACCCTCGATAGAGTGCTCTGGTGTCACAGCTCACAGCAACCTTAAACTCTTGGGCTTAAGCGATTCTCTTGCCTCAGCCTCCTGAGTAGCTGGGACTACAGACGCCCACCCCACACCTGGCTGTTTTTTTGTTGCAGTTGTCATTGCTGTTTAGCTGGCTTGGACCAGGTTCAAACCTGCCACTCTCAGTGCATGTGGCCGGAACCATAACCAATGTGCTACAGGTGCCAAGCCTGAACGTGTTTTTTTTTTTTTGTTTGTTTGTTTGTTTTTATCAAACATGATTTTGTTTTACCTGAACATGGCCTGCATCTGACCTACTTACACTTCTGCCCACGTCTCTCAAACTCACACACTCTCTTTCTTTGGTTCCTTCCTTTAAACATAATTAAGTCTCTAATTATAAGAACTCCCAGGGCAATGTGATTTTCCTCCCTCCTCTGATTTATTGAAAACATTCTTGCCAAGGTCACTATGCCCTCGATGTTGAGGGATCCGGTAGAGACTCCTGGGCGTATTTGATACCACTACTTCAAGTCCTCTCTTTCCCAGGTTTCTTCAGGCCACTGCTCCAGTGAACTTGTTCCTCATCTTTCCTTTGGGATCTTCTTGATGGTCCCCTGCGGTGTTCTATCCTTGATCCTCAACTCTTCTAACTCTACCCTTCTCCCGTGTCAGGTTTGCCCTTAGGTTTTAATCACTACGCAGACTTAATCACTGTACATACACATTGATGATTCTGAAGCAGCTATTTGGCCTAGACCTTTCTCCAGGGTTTCAGAGACAACCGGCAGGTACAAGTGCCATCTTCACATGATCCCAGTGTGACATGCCCAGAACTGATAAGAACATCTCCCCTTAAATCAAAAGTGCTAATGCGTACGGAGGCCTCACCATGAACCAAGTCAAGTTCCAGGCACTTGGTCCTCCGGTTCCCACATGCTTATCTTCCATCCTTTTCTATCCTGTGTCTGTTCCCAGCCAGGTCCTGACCATCTATTGCCTTCTCTCTGGTTTTCCTAATTTTGATCATGTTTTCTTCAGGTTCAAACATCTAACCCACAAGAGTCATCCTGTTAAAACACACATCTGGACGTGTCACCACCTCCCCCCAGCCTCCACTGAAAACTGCAAACTCTGTAGTACTTCTTTTCCTATCATCCTTACAATAATAAAGTCTAAGCATTTTAAGATGATTTCAAGACCCTAGATTGGTAGTGCTATACTCTTAAACGTTACTGAGGAGCTCAAAACACTTATGTTTATATGGGTTATATCTACTAATATTTGTTGTGTTAGAAATTAAAAAAATCTATTAATTCATTAAAAATAAAAACTTATTATATATCACACACATATTGTTGAATGGAAAAACCCTTACATTTACCTAAATTAAAAATAACTTTTTAATAAGAGTGGCATTATTTTATATTTTAAAAATCTCTTTAATGATTGGTTTAACAACAACAAAAAAACAAACAAACAAAAAAAAACCCAGCAGGATTATCCTACCTGCTGCTGCATTCGATCCACCATAACATATTGTTCTGGTGAAGTAAAGAAGAAATGCCGGTCTCAGACATATACTTTTAGAAAGGGGGGGCATATTTTAACATTTTCTTTGTAAATATTCCTCTTTGGTACTATATCAAACATGATAAGTAGTAGTTTTTTAAAGATTAGTTGCAATGTGGAATAAAAACCACATTAATAAACTTTTTGTACTCTGTTACAGTAAAATCTATTGGTCTGTCTTAGGTTTGCGTCTTTCCTCTTGCCTGATTCCATAACATCACGAAGTAGTGGAAAGTATCGGTTCATCAAGCTATGCAGATCTTCTAAATGTTGACAGGTTTCACTATATGTTGTTTGTTTTGTTTTAGCCGCGTGAACCAAACTAAAGCTCCTGGCAGGCAGCTCAGAACTGCTGCTCACAGTAGAGACCCCACCGGGGGTGGGGTGGAGTGTCTCAGTCCAGAGACCAGAGACCTAGAGAAAAGTATGACTCTGCCTAAGAAAATGTGTGTTCCCACCAGTTTCCCTCAGGAAATCCAGTGAGAATTTTCAGTTCCCTCGACGTAGCTCAGGTATAGAGAGGCAAATCAAGTCCTTCCCTTATAAAACGTTCCCATGTTCTAGGAATTTGAGATATCTTTACACTAAGATTTTTCTGAAGTAACTCCTTTTGTTGATAACTTTATAAAGATCATTTAAGGACATCCTTTTGGGAGGAAATCCTTTGTGAGACTTAACTATTTGGAGGATTATTGACAGCATATATCATTTTATATTGTGTGCTATATTACTGTGGTGTGTGCCATTTTAGTGATTTGGGAAAATGAAAAGTAAAATTTGTTCTTTAGTATAATAAATAATCTTAAATTTAAAAAAAAGAGGGACCAGAAAAGATCAAACTTTGGAAACCCAGGTAAAGTACCCATGCCTGATGTAAAGGAATTGAGACAGAATCAAGATCCATCAAGATGTTCTTCATGTCATTTTTATTCATAATATTAACAATGTTATAAGTAACCCAACAAAGTGACAGCAGCACAAATCTACTTGGTGGAACAAAATGCAGTTATTGAGAAAGATAGTTATGGAGACTAAGTTGCAGTGAGGAAAGAGCTATGGTAAAATGTTAACTTAAATTTAAAAAAAAAAAAAGAGCTTGGCATCTGTGTGGAGAGAGAACACTGTTGGCGGGACAGTACAACCTCTGTGGAAAGAAGTATTGAGATTCCTCAAAGAACTAAAAGTAGACCTACCATTTGACCTTTGACCAAATGCCCACTACCTGCCATTTACCCAAATGAACAAAAGACATTTTACCACAGAAACCCTACATTTCTTTTTTTTTTTTTTTATAATTTTATTGAATCATAATTCTGTACATTGGTGCAATCATAGGGCACGATTCATATACATTCAGAAATGTTTTGATCGTACTGTTACAGTTAGCCTTCATGGCATTTTCTTGATCACT